>NW_019014578.1:193537-210141 GCF_000150535.2 Carica papaya
AATTAAATACAATTTTTTTACTAAAATAACCTACGGTGGCGTGATACGTTGCTAGCCAAATTCATTCCTAAAATTACATTAAAATCTCCCGTGTCTAATTCTATTAAGTTCACACTCAACTTCTTATCTGTTATCTTTACGACACGAGCCTTGTAAACAACTTTTTCCAGTAGTGTAGTACTCCCAATAGTAGACACAAACAACATAGAATCAAGTTTATCAGGTAATACATTAAATTTTGATGCAAAAACAGGTGAAACAAATGAATGTGATGCACTAGTGTCAATCAAAACATGAGCAAGATAGTTACAGAAAGTGTACATATCCTGTACTACGTCTGGGTTGGCTTCAGCATCCTGCTAGGTGAGATTGTAAACTTTGCCCTGAATATTAGGTCTGCCCTGATTCTGGTTCCTTGGGCACTCCCTCGCATAATGTTGGGCACTACCACATATGCAATATGTGTTGTTGAGGTAGTAACAGGGTCGGTCCCCATGATCCCTACCATAATGCTGACAGATCTTACCACGTCCTGCCACTGGAGCCTGAGGGGGAGCCTGGATTATCGACTTGGGCCTCTTGTTCTGTTGAACAAGCACAGTAGGTGCTGGTCTGCAGGGTGGAGCTAAGGGTCTGAGGTTCCCTACTGCCTGAGAGTGGGTGCGGAAGCTCCTCTCCACTAGTTGTGCCTTGGCTAGAACGAGCAAATAAGTCCTAAGCCTCCAGCACAAATAAATGTTGTCTGATCTCTTAGCGAAGGCCCCACTCGAACCTCCTAGCCTTCCTACCTTCATCCAATAACGTCTTAGGAGAGTATCGGCCCAACACCAAGAACTTGCAAGCATATTCTGATACAGTCATGTTTCCCTAGACCAACTGGACAAATTTCATCTCCTTCAGATGTCGGAGTGCTTTGGGAGGTACTCTGCATGAAAGGCTACTAAGAATTGTTCCCAAGTAATTGAAACAAGCAGGGAGGTCTGTTTGAGTTCTCACCAGCGGTCTGCTTCTCCCACCAGCATGTAGGTAGCAAGGGTGACCTTTTGCTCGGGAGTCACCTCTAGGGTCTTGAAGGCCTTCTCTGTCTCTGCTAACCAGTACTCGGTATCTTCAAAATAGGATCCCCCTGCAAAAGTAGATGGATTTAGTCTCTTGTACCTCTCTATGTAGCCCGAGTTAATTATGGGAGGAACTGGGTCCCGTGAAAGATGGATTGGACCAGGCTGAGGATAGACTGGGGGACCCTGTGTTGGTACTTGCTGATACAGTGGGGGCACTGGATTGTACTGTGGCGGTGCCGGGTGGTACTGTGGCGGTGTCGGGTGGTACTGTGGTTGGGGCATTGAATCATACTGTAGTGGTGCCGGGTGGTAATGTGGAGGAGCAGGTCATACCGGGGTGGCTCAGGATCCTCTCGCTGCAGGGGTGGCTCAACTTGTGGCTACGGGGGAGGGTCAGGTAGCTCCTTCTTCTCCTCTCGGCCCTGCTAGGCAGCAATGAGTCTATCAGGCATCTCAAATATCCGATCAACATCTTCCCTAAGCGAACCATCTCAGGTTGCTCGGTTTAGTAGGGGTCTTCCTCTCCTCATATGTTTGTACTTGCATTTCAAAAGGAAGGGTTGAGTGATAATTCATTGGTTTGGTGTTTCCTTAAGTATCATTGTGTAAGGAATGGGTCTGAGGAGCGTGACTCTAATACTAACTGTAATAACCCCAAAAATCTCCAAAAGGAAATATATAATAATTTAAGTGCGGAAACAAAACAAAAGGTTAAGGTTTACATTTCTGACATAATAACTAAAAGTACTAAACAGTATTACGGAATTCAACCTTGAAAGAAACACATGAATAAGAAAATAAAACAGTAAATAGAAAGTATCTAGCAACTACTCGCAATCTTCTTACAGATCGGGCTCTGAAACCAGGTTCTCTTGATCTGAAAGGGTTAAATAAAGGATTAGCTATACTAGTCCAGTAAGGATATCACACTATATCACCGGCACAGAAGTAAAAGTTGGTATAAAATCAAAACAACTAATGGAGTACTAAATTTAGCAAATTCGTTTATCAATCATAAAACTATTTACCGTTCACTTACCGTAGTGAAATTTATGAAGACAACCTATAAAGACAATAATACTATACAGATCATAACTTCATAAAATCCAGCAATATAGAATATATCATAAATTCATATCCATTAATAATAAACTAAATCATAACCATTTCTCATTTTACCAGCCTACTAGTATCCATGGGGGTTCATAGGGATGTCCCTTCTACACGTGAACCATCTCCCTTAACAATCTCAATTACAGGGTCGTCCCCATACCCCGTCCAGTATGAGCGCCAAGACATCAAACCTCAATACCCCGTCCGGTATGAGGGTGAAGCGGGTCGTTCCCATATCCCGTCTGGTATAAGCGCCAAATTACTAAGTCTCCATACCCCGTATGGTATGAGACAACATTCACGATAGAATTCTCTATGTACCCGGTCCGTCCACCATCTCCCAGGATATCTAGTAAGGCTGTCATTCTATCTGTTTATTTGATCGCACCCCTTTTCTGTTTTCCTTTAGTCTCCATTTTCAAATCAAACATAATCACATAAACAAATAAACATACATCCGGTAATGCAATCATGTCTCAAATTCCAAATCAAACAGTAGTAAGGTAAGATAGTAATATATGCCTTTAAACCATAAAATAGATAAATCAGATACTATCATTCTTTTAGACCGTAAATAAATCACAGAGAACAATGTCCGGTTCGGGCTCCATTACCAATCCGTAATTAATTATGCACATCTATTTAATTTGTACAAAATACCGTATTATTATTTATTTAAACTTCAATTCTATGATAGAAAATAAGGTGAGGGGTTCTTACTCGATTTGACGCTGAAAAGTTAAACGGTTTACTGCGCCTATGGGTGGTCCCTAGGTTCCCTGAATTTTTCTCTAGGAACTAAAATACACTTATAGTACCTACAAATGTTCTAAATAAATCCAAAGTTAGTCCTAGAGCCCACTCGACTAATTTCAGAAATCCGACACGGCTGCTCCGCCGTGCTCCGGCGATGGCGCCGCCGCCCTGGCGGCGGTCAGCCTCGGGTCGATCATTTTTGGCCGATTTTGCATCGATTCCTGTGAGCACACACGCTAAAGGGCCTCTGTGGGCAAAAAAATATGAAAAACTGAAACTCATCGGCGGCGTGGCTCTCCGGTGCGGCGGCTCCTCCGGCTCACGTTGCGGTTGGGTGTTTCACTTCGGTCAACCTATAGAGAAGAAAATGGTGATCATAACGGTGGAAAAATTACGCGAAACGGGAATCGAAAAGGGCCTCATCAGAGGCAGTTTGTGAAATTCCACGCGGCAGCACCGCCGAGCTTCATCCGTTTTTTCCGGCCAATTGGCTAGTTCTTTCACTCCAATTTGGTCATGAGTTGGTTTAAAATTTAATTTCGTTCAAAAAGGAAATTTTTTACCTTTTTTGGCGGTCGGAAAGGGTTATGGTGCGGCGGCGGGTGGCGGTGGTCGACTCTTTGCGGTTGGGTTGTCTTCTCCGGCGAGGGGTTCTGGCGGTGAGGGTTACGGTTTGAGTGCGAATGGGGTTATTTATACTCATCCACTTTTGATCTAGTCGTCCATCGTATTTGATCTGGATCGTCCGATCGCAATTAAATAGGAAGTGAATCTGGGCCGTTCATCGTAATCCAATCTGGGCCGTCCGTGCGTGATTTACTCTGGGCCGTCCGTGCGCGCGGGACAGACCTCAGTGTTCGATCTCACCCACGCGGATCGCCACATGCCTCCCCCGCATCAGCGCCTCTGCCACTGGGCACATCCTGATTGGTTGAAGCTACTGACTAAGCGTCTGAAGTGGCAAAATTTTTTTTAAATTGTGTATTGACCTTCGGTTTTTTATTTTTCTTTCAAAAATACTCTCCGAACCCAATTTTTCACCCTTTTTCGCCAAAATTATTTTCAATTTAATCCTTAATAAATTTCACCCTTTTTTTTCATTAAATCAAAATATAATATAATATAATATAATATAATAAATAAATAAATAAATAATTATATTTTTTAATAAAAAATGAAAAAAAAGGTTTTGGTGGGTGTTACACTTCATACATGGTATTAAAGCATGTATCAGCTTTGTAATTTTAAACTAGTATAATCTTAGGCCTTGTAGGTTTTTCGATTGTGTTTGAAATTAAAAAACTGTAATTCTTTATTTCATGATTCTCTATAGGTAACTTATAAAATTTAATTAGTTATTCTCCAAAATGTTCTCTTTTCTTTTTTTGCTTTTTGTATCTTCTATAAATTGGCAATATATAAAATATTATTTAGAGAAATCTAATAGTAGAGAAACTACTTTCCAAAATATTTTTTTATCTGCTTCTTAGTCTCTCAATATGTAAATCTGTTATAATTTATAATATGCGACATTGATGATGATATCAAGAACTTGAGTGGTAGAAATTATGATATTCTAATCTTATATCACAAAGATATGTTATCAATAAACTTTATATAGAGGTTTGAATCAAGCAACACTAATAACTTAAACTTGAGTTTGAATGTAAGTTTTTAAGGACTGATTATCTATATCCAAAATTTGTTTATCAATAGTATTTGGGTTATTGGGACAATATATTCATAGTTGAAATTTTTGAATAGTAAATTTAGGAAAGGGTAAGGATTAAGCGAGCGGAAAAATCCTTTTTGAATGAATTTCTTAAATACCTTCTATCTTCAATGCCCTAAATTTTTGCTAGGTTGGCTAACGACATGAATATTTGCCAACTTTTTTGTTATTACCTTGGTAGTTGGAGGTTCTTCCTCTTGGGGTTTACCTCTATCCTTTTCCTTATCCTTATTTTCGTTTCTTTTACTTGGCTACTACGATCATAAAGATTGTGCTTAGGATAAACATGCTTCTATCATATTATATGTGTATTCCTTCCGTATGGGAGTATTTATCGCACATGTGTAACTATTATAAATATATTTTTCTTTTTTAATTTTTAGTCTAAAATATGCAATAAGAACATAACACAATGCAAACTTCTAAGTCACTATATGAGTTAAGTTCTCAATAGGCTGCTCCCATTAGTGAGATGCCATGGGTGCATTCCAAAGCTTCCTCGATGAATGTGATGACACTATATTTATGTCCTTCAAACGTGTTTACAAGTGATGGATGTAGTTAAATTCTCCCAACTTGAGTTGGAAAAGGTTTTCTGCTTCCTTACACTATCAGACCAAGTTGGCTCTAAGTATGAATGTTTAAAGTGTTATGATGCAAAGATAATCGTTAAGATAAAACAAGAGTTATACTTGGTCTCATTCAAAATCAATTTTCTATCATTTGGTGGAGTCACTAGTATGGGCATAGATCTTTTTCCATAATCCAAGTCTTAGTGCTCATGACATCATAAAACTCAAACCTCAAGAGTATTCACTCTAGACTATAATCTAACACAAATAGTTTATACAAATCGCTTCCCATTTATAAGTTAGGTATCGTAATAGTTATATAATTTAGATCACTTCTAGATGACATAAATACTCTCAGGATAGTTTCAAAACATAATTACCATCATAAGGAGCTCTAGTTTGCTTGTCTTAGTCAATTAGATTAAATCTTATCAAAAAGGTGTTTTATTTTAATTAAACAGTTTTATACAATATATAAAAAAGTATAACCACAATCAAGTGGTATGTATCGTTTTTAAAAGTAAACTTAAAAATCATACATTTATTGCAATACTTTTTACCAAATTACATGTAAAGAAATAAAATATACAATAAGCTGACAGAAAAAACAACTTGAGACTATATTTTATAATTAATTAAATTATTAACAATGCTATATTGTTTAGAACGATTAGCTAATGACGACCCAAGTTTTTTCAAAACAGTGCATAATGATATAAAAATAATGAATGTCTATACAGTGATTGTATATGATCTTCCATAAATAGAGCATACTTCCACTATTTTCAAATTTCCATCTTGTGTGGTTATGTTTTCAAAATTATCTACCCTAGTTCTCCTCTTGCTTTCAATATCTTGATACCTACTTTTTAAGTCAACCTATTGTTTATAACTTGGGTAATGCAAAGTTACAAAAAGCCCTCCACTTGTTCCCAGACTTTTGTGCTTTTATTTCAATAGCTTATATAATTAGATGCATCATGTGATGTGTTTTTGAAATTCTCTCTTTTTTGACTTTGGTGTTATATTGTTTTCAGCCCTTTTCATGAGAAAATTTCCTATAATAAATACACATTAATGTCCTATCGCATTTCCATTAATGACATGATATAAGTTTTATTTTGTCAATTCAAATTTGTAATACATTACTGAATAAAAAATTTTAAAATCGAAGTAAGAAACTCGAACGTAAACAGAAATAAAACCTCCCAAATTCCATACATGTTTTCGAGAAAATTCAACTAAGAACAAGAAAATTTTATAAAACGTGATTCGATCACTCATTGTCAATCACACCGCCAAATAGATCACCCCCTTAGATTTCACAGAGCAAACTGATGCATGAACCATCAACATCGATCAACTAAAGAAAACGTCCTAAACTAGTTAGTCTTCGGCCCAGCCACAAGTTAAGAATCAGAAAGTCTGGTGACAATTTAAATTTATAATCAGACAAACACTCAAATTTTATTAGTTGAGAAAGCAGTAATTTTACGAGATAAATTCTTTCTTCTTTCACCTCACACCCTCAGCTCTCTCTCTCTCTCTCTCTCTCTCTCTCTCACTCTCCCAATCTGTTTCCACTCCTTTCTTTCTCTCAATCCCACACCTCACATCTATGTTACACAAATGGCCTGAGGCCATATATATTGGCAACCATGGTTGCAGCCTTATATACATATATATATATATATATATAATATTATAATTATCATTTTCTTCTTCTTTCTTTGCTCCCATTCTCTAGATTCTTCTTTCTTCTGTTTTTCTACTTTCCACCATTATGCTTGCCGTCATAGGAAGAAAATGAATTGAATATTCCAACAAAATCACCCACTTAATGAATTACATGTCTATACAACACGACACGTGACAAAATATGTATGTACCTGCAACACGACAGATAGGGAGATATGGATGTAAGTAGAATATGGCACCTACTTAGTATTAAACAAGAGTAAATTCATCTCATACTATGTTGAAAAAGGTTGTCAATATGGGATTTATGAAAGGAGAAGAGACTATGTTTGGAGTAGATGAATTTCACAAAATTAGAAGTGTGGAACTTATTTACCAACCTATATATTAATCTTTTCTATATAGATTCATACATATATTTCATCTTTTTTTTTAAAAAAATTCATTTATTCCCGACATAGTTAAAGCTAAGTATTTTTGTTAACTACAGGTAATGAAAAGGGGAGGTCTTAGCCGGTGAAGAAATTTGAGTTGAGAAAAATTACAAGGCAACTAGGCGACCACAGGCACAGGATTGTCAGCTGGACGTGGAATCATCTGCCATCCTGTAGAGCGCTGAAGAAACTGTTTGAGAGCTTCTGTTGGAGCTTCAACTGCCCAAGTTGGATAGTGTTGGCTGGGATGAAATATTTGGGTTCCAGCAGGGATAGGCATTAACCCTGATTGAGCCCCATTTGTAAATAAGTCACCTTCCGACTTTATGCAGCCTGATCTTGCGTCCTCTCTGTCAGCTGCCTGCAGGACCAACACAAAAACCCACAATTCAATTTGATAAAAACACCTTCATTAGCCTTACCAAATGGAAATTCCGTACCATCCAAAACATAGTTATAGTTATCTAATGCAGCAACTTTATAAATATAATCATTGTTTCTTTGTTCATGATAACTCAGAGAATTTCTATATTGTGGATTAATTTGGATTGCCTTAAAAATGCAATACTTTGAGTTGATTTTAATGATTTTATCCATTTACTTATTCAAATTCAAATAAAGCTGTGAAGAAAATGTTTCACCGCAGCTGCCATGCAGCGTATATGCATGGATTTCTGAGTTTAATCTTATCATTTGTTTTTTAGTTGTAATCAAGCACAACTCTGTGATTATAAATGTAATCGTGTAAGTCAATAAAAATTATCCTTTTTCCTCTCCAAAAATCATCATCTTTCTGCAATCTGAAAAAACAGAGGCTTTTGCAGCCTTATACACTGTTTTGCTGTCCTCTCTCTCTAAATTTGCTCATCATTTCAGCTTCCTTTGAAGCTGTAACTCATTTGATCCAACACTTTGGCTAACTCTTTGATAAAGTTTCCTGAAGGTTAAATGAAAATAGTGGAATGTTTTCATTATCTCAATTGTCAACTGATAATTGTTAATGGGACAGTAATGATGCTAAAGCTCCATTTAATTTGCCAAAGTTGCTTCCTAAAGTCATATATATATATTTTCAGTTCTTCTGCTATCGATTGGGATAAGCAATAACCAGCTGAAATAACTTCTCAATTAAAGAACAATACAGTGGAAGGGAGAAAAATGACTTCCAATTGCTCTTTCCTTTTTTTTTTTTGAACTCTATACAGGTTATCTATATCACCTCTTTCCTCCAGCCATGCATGAAGCAATCTCGCCAGAGTTATTTTCCAATTCTCTACTTTTCTTCTGAAATCTGTAACTCTAGGTTTTTCTTCAAATTCTGGTTTTTCTTCAAATCTTTGTTTATGAAACTTTGTACCAAACAATCATTATAACTATACACAACACTTTTATCAGTACATATTGAAGGGAGGAAAAAATAATTTTCATACTTAACTAGGACGAAATTTTAACACATTCGTCAAATAAAAAAGTCATCAGATTATTCCTGAGAGTTGAATTACCAGAAGGCAAGAGAATCTTAACTTGACACATGATTCACCATTTGATTGATCAAATTTACCTGGCAACTTAATAAGTCCTAGACTACTGTTCTCCCACGAAATATACATACAGCTGCTGCTAGGTTGAAAAGGTATTATAAGCAAGACACACCTTGAACTGCTTTAATTAATGAAAATTTCCCCCTACATAAAAGTAAAATGCCTTCTACATAAGCAGTAGACACGGAAGGAAACAAGTGCAATGCTATTACCTTTTCTGTAAAATACTTTAAATACTTGTCTTCGTTTGCCTGCTTCATATATATTGCACCGAGAATGAATGATCACATAAAAGACATTAGAAACTTTAACCGGTAAAGAAACAAATTCATAAACGAAACTTGAACCAGAAAAGAAACAAATATAGAGCAAAGGGCATCTAAAATAACGTAAAGTAGTACGTGTCTGATGGTGTACAGCTATAATACGAATTTACTTATTGTTGGATTTATCTTTCAATTTATTATTTAAAAGTTTTACTAAATTTAAGAATTTATTCTTGCTAATTTATTGTACAACTCAATCAACTCTTACGTTAAGGGAATGACAATAATAAAGAAGAGAAATAGAAAACGACAACAATAAAAAAGAAAAAATGCAAATCGACAACCTTTCTACTTATATTTTTATTTTTAGACATAAGAGAAAGACAAACAAGTGTGAAAGAAAAGAAATAACCGGGGACGTGAGTAAAAAAAATTAAATTAAATTTATTAACTTCAACAAGCTAATGCATAACGAGTTTGGAGTGTGAAATTTTGTTCTGTGAGTATTGTAAAATTCGTATTTTTTTATCAATAAAATTACACTATTGTTTGTTTGATTATAAATTCATTCTTTAAATAATTATAACAAAATTAAATTGACAACATCAAAACTAGTTAGAGAAAATCTTCGACCTCCAAGTTAAGTACTCTAGACTTTTGTCTACAATTCTTAGGTAAGTCATAAGGGTGTCATAGCAGCAATTACTTGTAAACAGAAGATTTTACTTCGTAGCCAAACACTTGATAACAATAAGTACCATAAATATCAAATTCCTAATCGTAAGGATCTTTAGCTGATCGTATTCCTTATTTTCATATGATTCTTATTCTACTTGATTCCAAAATCTTATTCTAAATAACATCTTTTTTGCTAATTAAACCTAAACTAGAAACTTAAAGTTGAAACAGAGTCAATTCACTTCAGGAGATTATCCCAGATTTCCTCTTTCTATCTCTTATGGCCTGCACCTATACCACGATATTCTTTTCTGCTGCTTCTTTTCTTTCTCGTTTTTCATCTTCTGCAGCTTAATTTCTTTAACTTTCTTCTTCTTGTCACTTCTTTCTTTCACTTTCTTCTTTTAAGTTCATCGATTATTGGGGCATAATATCACTCTCATATTGCAAATGGTGTTCGTCCCTCAGCACCAAAAAACAGTGCCATGATCACGTTTCATTGATGCCCACATATTCTTTAACAACATTTGACATCAAATGAACTCCAGCTTGTTGAATTCCTATCAATTGAAGATGGATCATTAGTGCCTAGCATAGGGCTGAATTTGGGATTTCAACTGCTGTTGTTACTTATCACCTTTAATGTTATCGGACAAATCTTGAATCAAAGGATGTAATTATTGGGGATGTTATACTTACGATCTAATTATTCATGTAATATATTGAACATGTTATTATTTGACAATAGTATTTTATTATCATATTTATTATTGTAGAGTTTAATTTATGTGATAAAGTTTTTAATTAAATTTATAAGTTTTATATCAAGATGGGGATCTTGATCATGAGAGTAAAACCTTTTATGATTTAATTTAAAATGGTCTTAGTCGTTGGATCATCAAAATAGGACATTAATAATCTCGTAAGACTAATATATATGTGGTAGTCTCTATAAGATAAAGATTAATTGATTTCATTAACTAAATAACATATATAGATGATCCACATAGAGATATGATTATTGAACTGACCCAATTGAAAAATTTTAATGGTTAATATTATCTTAAACTGTTAATACAATATTATCTTATTTTGATGAGACGTATGAATTTTCTTATACTTGAAATCATCATAATAGTTGACAAGTTATTTATTATACTTTGATTGTGGACACATATAGTTATAGAATTGTAATTGAAAGGATATTGGGTGTGATTAAATAATTGCAGAATTAATAATTAATAAAAATATAATATGTCAACTTTGGAAATAAGTTTAAATTTTATGTTGTCATTTATTATAACGATTAAATTAAGATATTGGTCAAGGCATTTGAATCAAAGAAGAAAATAGTTTCTTATGTCATTCATTAGTAAATTATAATTGACATTTAATATAGTTGATTATTTATTAAGATTTGACAGTTAAACCATATCTTAGAGTTAACTTGAGCAATAATGATAGAATAAAATATTACATATTTCTTTTAACTGATTCCTAAGAGTAATTATATATTTTATGTTATCTGGTCATTGAAGAGTGTTGTTAGACGCTAACCTTAATTTGTAAATTGGTTTGACCAATTTAATACTGGTTTAGTGTTTAATTTATGGAGTCGCACACTGACAAGTGTTCTAACTTTTGTTAAATAGATTAATTATTTAATAATTAAATTAGAGAATTTAAGTTAATCAAATAAATAATTTTTTTTGTCTAAACAGAATATTATTATATTTTTTGTTAGTAATAAAAATATAATTAATATTGGAGACAAATTAAATTTTTTATTTTTTAAAATAAAAAATTAATATTTATGTTTTTGAGTTATTATATTATTAGTGTAATAATATAATATGTGTGATTATTATAATAATTGAAATTATTATAAAATTTAATTTGAAATTAAATTATTTTATAAAATTATTTTATTAAATAATAATAATTAAAAAGAAGAAACATATATATGAGATATCTATGTAAGTATTTGGGTGTTAAAAAAAAAAGTAAGATGATATATATCTCATCCACAAGGGAGAGTCAAAAAGTAATTTCTCTACCCATGCCACCTATATATATATATATGAATGGGGGTTTTGAAAAAAAAAATGATAGAGAGGTGAACTAGAAAAAGTAGTTGCACACCAAACACAAAAATGACAGAAAAATTGTTCGAGAATAGAATGCTTGTATTTTCGAATAATTTTAATTTGAGAATCTATTATTAAATATATTTTAGATTTGATCTTTAATCTGTAATATAATTTTTAAGCACAAATAGATCAGATTAGATTGTTATTTATCTTCCATTGCATGTTATACACATATTACAATCCAACAGTAATGAGGCTGTTATGCGCACAACCTGCAAATTCAAGCCTTTTTGTCTCGGCCAATTCCATTGACTCCTACTGCGCTGGTTACTGCTTTTTCCACCATGGGATGGTTGTCAGTGTGGATCCTGGTAACTGCCTGGATAGGATTTTAATATGCTCTATCAATTTCTATAGTTTTTATGGCGAAAACAACTCGATTCTTTTAAGTTTCTGCAAGGTCATGGTTATGTTCTCTTGGTACATGCAAGAACCTTCAAATTGTTGCCAAAGCATCTTGAAACTATCCATTACTGGATGCTGTAGTACCAAGCTGTCACAATCGTTTAGGACCTGTTGGGATTCGTAGATCCCAACGGGTCCCTATAAAGAACCCAAAATTTCGTGATGGAGCATGACCGGGTCAACAACACGTGCATCACATAACCGGCCTCACTTATCCACCTACAACGGAAGAATCGCTCTACTCCACAGCAACAGCTCCCCACAACGTCACTTGCAACTAAAGAACCGCTCCACTCCACAATACCAGCTCCCCACAATAGAAGTGACCACGATTTTTATCCTTCTATTTTTCATGCAGTAAATATAGGACTTTATCATTATCATATAATCGCTTGTTGGCTATTTAAAGCCTGTAATTTTTGATGGAATGCAGGTAAAAATTTCAACTCAGATTCTGGTTTCTTTCCCACCTTAAGCAGAAAGTATTTTCCTGTTTTTCTTCAAGCTTTGATTGGGACCAAATATTGGTATCAGAGTAGGTTACTATATCGACCAACAAGGAACAGATTGAGAATTTAGAGGCTAGCCTCAGAGGAGTGCAAAATCATTTAAGCCGAATGAAAATTGAAATGGTTGACCGATTTCAGGCGCTTGAAGAATCCATCAAACAACTCACCAACTCCATCGCATCTAGTAGAGAGGGCTCTAGTAGCTACCACTGTAACACCCCAAAATAAATTGTACGTAATTTAAAATTTATAAATATAATTTTTATAATTTATTTTTTATTTAATTTAAAATAAAAATGAAGTAAAATTGATTGAGGATTAAATTGAAAATAATTTTGAAAAAAATGGGCGAAAATTTGGATTTTATGAGTATTTTTAAAAGAAAAATTAGAAAATAGGAACCAAAATACAATTTTGAAAAGTTTCGCCACGTCAGACGCTCGGTCAGCAACCCTGGTGAATCAGGACACGTTGCATGGCAGCGGATGCTGACGCGGTACCACGCGGTAGGCATGCAGGCGATCTGCGTGCCCGTGATCGAATGGCCCAGATCCGTTCCCGCGCACACGGACAGCCCAGATACATTCCATCCCTAAACGCAATCGAACGGTCAGATTTGAACACGATCGGACGGTCCATAGTGGATCTCAATGGACGATCCAGATTAGATCGTGATGAACAGTCCAAATTCACTCCTTATTTAATCGCGATCGGACGGTCTAGATCAAACGCGATGGACGGTCCAGATCAAAAGCGGACAGATATAAATAACTTCCATCTGTACCAAACCCTAACCCTAGTTGCCAGAACCCCTCGCTGGAGAAGAAGACTTAGTCGCCGCCGCCCACCGCCGCACCGGAACCCTTTTTGACTGCCAAAAAAGATAAAAACTTTCTTTTTCGCTCGAAATTCAATTTTAAGCTGACCCATGGCCAAATCGGAGTAAAAATACCGGCTAATTGGGCAAAAAATATCTGCGAATCTCGGCACCGCTGCTGCAGGAAATTTCACAAAACGCACCTCTGATGATGCCCTTTCCGATTTTTGTTATGTGTAATTTTTCTACCGTTGTGATCACCGTGTCCTTATCTACAGGTTGATCGGAGCAAAACACCCAACTACAATGTGAGTCGGAGGAGCCGCCGCACCGGAGAGCCCTGTCGCTAGTGAGTTTCGATTTTTTGTATTTTTTGGGCCAACTGAGACCCTTTAATGTGTTTTATCGCAGGGATCAATGCAAAATCGACCGAATTCGGCCAAAAACAGCCGACCCGAGGCGAATCACTGCCGTGTTGGAATTTTGAAATTGGCCAAGTGGACATCGAGATTGATTTTGGGTTTGTTTGGAACATTTATAGGTATTATTAGCGCATTTTAATTCCCGAAGAAAAATTCAGGGAACCCAAAAATTGCCTGTAGGCGTAGTCGAATAATTTAACTTTTCGGACATCAAATCGAGTAAGGATCCCTCACTCTATTATAGAATTGAAGTCTAAATAAGTAATAATATAGTTTTTATACAAATTAAATAAATGTGCATAATTAATTACAGATTGCCAATGGAGCCCGAACCGGAAATTATTCTCTGTTAATTTCTGTTGATTTATTTTACAGTTTAAAAGCATGATGATATCTGGTTTATCAATTTTATAGTTTGAATGAATGAATTGCTTCCTTACGTGACTACTGTTTGATTGAAAAATTGACATATGATTGCATTCCCTAATGCATGTTTGTTTGCTTATGTGATCATGGTTGATTTTGAAAATTGAGACTAAAGGAAAACACTAAAGTTGTGTGATTAAATAAACAGATGGAACGGTAGCCTCACTAGATATCCTAGGAGATGATGGATAGATCAGGTACATAGGGAACTCTACTGTGAACATTGTCTCATACTGGACGGGGTATGGAGACTTGATAATTTGACGCTCATACCGGACGGGGTATGGGGACGGCCCGCTTCACCCTCATACTGGACGGGGTATTGAGGTTTAATAATTTGGTGCTCATATCGGACAGGGTATGAGAACGACTTGTAATTGAGATTGTTAAAAGAAAGGGGTCACATGTAGCGATGACATCCCTATGAACCCCCATGGATACTAATATACTGGTAAAAATGTGACAGTTATTGTTTGGTTATTTGACGATGTGTATAGATTTATGATATATGCTATGTTGCTAATGCTACATAAAATTATGATCCGTATGATATTATTGTATGCATAGGTTGTTTTCATAAATTTCACTGTGGTAAGTGAACGGTAAATGATTTTATGATTGATAAATGAATTTGTCAAATTTAGTGCTCAATTAGTTATTTTTATTTTTATACCCACATTTATTTCTATGCCGGTGATATAATGTGATATCCTTACTGCGTTAGTGTAGTTTATTTCTTATTTAACAATTTCAGATCAGGAGGACTAGATTCTAGAGCCCGATCCGTAAGAAGATTGTGAGTAGATGCTAAATATTTTTTCTTTTCCATTTATTTTCTTATTTCTTGTGTTTCTTTCAAAAGAGTGAATTTCGTAATGTTGTTTGTGTAAAGAATATAAACCTTAACCCTTTTATTTCGCTTCCGCACTTAAGTTATTATCTATTTTCTTTGGGTATTTTCGGGGTCGTTACAACCACCCCCTTCGTCCCAACCTGCCTCCGCCAACAACGACATAAATCCACCACTCGAAGAGAATAGTCACAACTCGTTCTATTCCAAACTCGCCAAGCTGGAGTTCCCGATCTTCGCCAAGGGTGACCCGACTGAATGGTTGTGTTCGGTTGGCCAATTCTTCTCCTATCAAGGCACCACCGAACAACACAAAGTGTCTCTAACAGCCTACCACCTAAAAGGAGAGGCCAATCAGTGGTGACAATGGCTGAACCAAAATTACGAAGAAGAGGGAAGAGAACTCACCTGGACCAGGTTTGAAGAGGAGCTGTGGGTGCGGTTCGGACCGATCGAGTTTGAAGACTTTGATGAGGTTCTAGCCCATATCCGTCAGACTGGCCCACTCTGTGATTACCAGAGGGAGTTCGAAAAATTGTGTAACAGAGTCCATGGGTGGCCTCAGCAGGCCCTAGTTGGAGCCTTCATTGGTGGGCTCAAGCCTGAGATTGCTGATGGGATTCGAATGTTCAAGCCCAGAACACTCAGAGATGCCATAGGCCTAGCCCAAATGCGGGAAGAATAGGTGGGTCAACAAAACTGACTGACCTGAGCCGGGAAAGCCCAACCAGCCCAACACCTATCATCCTTACCCGATCCTCTTCCGCGAACCCTAGCTGCCACGTTTGCAATGCCCAATAAGCTCACCTAGGAAGAAATGCAAAGGATAGAGATCTCAAGGGTTGTGCTTCAACTGCGACGAACGCTTCACGGCTGGCCACCATTATCGCAAACCGCAGCTCCTGCTACTTGAAGGACGCGACGAAGAAGACGAAGAAACAGATGGTCCCAAGCTCGAAATCTCCTTGCATGGCCTTATGGGCTGGACACCAGCTCTCACCATGCGAGTCATCCCAACCATCAGACATCAAGAAGTAGTCACTTTCATCGATAGCAGCTCCACGCACAATTTCATTTATGAAAAGGTAGCAAGTCGATTATGGCTTCCGGTCATTCCAACGGCCCCGTTTTCAGTGAAGGTGGCCAACAGCAACACCCTAAAGTGCCAAGAACG
>NW_019014578.1:227320-237841 GCF_000150535.2 Carica papaya
GGGCCATGTGCGATTGAGCGTTGGGATTGCTGTTGGGGAATTGTGGTGCGTAATCGGACGAGGAAGCAAATTGAAATGGCGGGATTTGAACGGGGATTTTATCGGGACGAAAGGGATTCGCGCCGTTACGATTTTTGCGAGGACCGTGTGCGTTTCCCATCTTTAATTGCTCTGAGAACTGAAGCTTTCTACGTTCTATTTTGGGAATTAATTGCGTTGCAACGGAAATTCACCAAACACTGCCTTTCTCTGACGAATTGCCACCATGAATTCTCTCTCTCTCTCTCTCTCTCTCTCTCTCTAGCCGACAATTTTTTTGGTTTTAAGTTTATATTTATATTATAATATTTTTTATTTCCAACACGTGATTTTTGCATGTTATTTTTCTGTTTTAAATAGACATTGATAAATATAATTATACTAAAATATATTTAATATTTAATTTGTTGTTATATTTTTAAAAAAAAAACTATTTAAAAAAATAATAAAAATTTTAAGTAAACAAATATCATTGTTTGTGTAATAATTGAACCGAAATTTAGCTCGGGATTAATTTTTAAATTCAAAAATGTATAAAAATCTATTAAAATTAATAAAATTTAATTTAATGTGAATTATGAGAAAAAAAATAGGTTGATGATGAAATTAAAAATAATTTTGAAAAAAAATTGAAAATTTAGGTTCAGATAGTGTTTTTGAAAGAAAAATAGAAAATTGGAGGGTTAGAACGCAATTAAAAAAAATTATGCCACGTAGGACTACCCAGTCAACAGCCCCGACGAACCGGAGCGCGCATCGTGGCAAGGCACGCTGACTCGGTGCTACGTGGGAGGCCATGCTAGCAATCTGCATGCCACGCGATCGGACGGTCCGGAAGCGTTCACACGCGCGTGAACAATCCAGATTCGTTCCCTCCTCAAGCGCGATCGGACGATCGCGATTAAACATGATGAACGGCTCAAATTCATTTTCTCTTTAAACGTGATCGTACGGTCGAGATCAAATCACGATAAACGGTCAAGATTTATTTCTCTGTAAACGCGATCGGATGGTCGAGATCAAACGCCATGAACGACCCAAATTGACGTAAGATGGCTATAAATATCTCGCATCACACCAAACCCAAACCCTAACCGACAGCCTCCCGTTGGAGAAGAAGAACCAATCTCCGAAAAAGGGAGCCGATCACCGCCCGCTGCCGTGCCGGAGCCACCTCCGACCGCCAAAAAATGTAAAAATTCTCCTATTCGCTCAAAATTTGATTCTGAGCATCCTCATGGCCAAATCGGAGTAAAAGGAACGGCGGATAAGCTGGAAACCGCAGGTAAAGTCTGGTGGGCTGCGCCGCCGTAGGTAAAATCCAAAATCTCTTTCAATGAGCCCCTTTCTGATTCTCGTTTCGTGCAATTTTTCCACCATTGTGATCACCGTTTTATTTTTTACAAGTTGACCGAAGGAAAACGCCAGCCGTGTAGGTGAGTCGGCGAAGCTGCCGCACTGAAAAATTTCACCACCGGTAGGTTTTTATTTTTTTGACTTTTTTCAGCCAACAGAAACTTCCTAACATGTTTTCTCGTAAGGATGGATATAAAATAAGCTGAAACCGGTCGAAAACAGTCAGACTGAGGCAAACCGCCTCTGCGGGCGACAGTGTAGTCGTCGGAACACGGTGGTGTTGCATGTCGAAATCTTGAAATTGGTCTGAAAAGGGTTTTTAACACCGATTTTGGGTTTTTGGTGTATTTTAGGTACGTAAAGCGTATTTTAATCTCCGTAGAAAAATTTAGAAAACTCGAGTACCGCTAGTAGGCGCAGTAGAAGTTCGGTATTTCAGACACTGATTCGGATAAGAATCCCTCACATTATTCTCTGTTATGGAATTGAATCTTAATTATAAATAATAATCTATTTTGTGTAATCTAGAAAACTTTGAGAATTAATTACAAATTACTAATAGAGCCGGAACTAGTTATTTATTACTGTTTGTCCTGTTTTAACTTATTGGTTTATTTTACGATTTTAAATGCATGATAATACACTGAAATTGGTAAGATAATTTAGTTGTGTTTTCCTTATGCATATATTATTTGTCTTGCATGATTTACGGTTAATTTGTGAAATTAAAAATTAAAATGTAAACGGAAAATTGGTTGGTTAAGTGAATGAGTGAATAGTTGTCATATTAGATATCTTGGGAGATGGTGGATGGACTGGGTACATAGAGAACCCTACCATGAATGTTGTCTCATATCAAACGGGGTATCGAAGAATGGTATCTTTGGCTCTCATGTCGGACGGGATATGGGGATGACCTGATTCACCCTCATACCGAACAGGGTGTTGAGGAATAGTGCTTTTGGCGCTCATACCAAACAGGGTATGGAGACGGCCCGATTCACCCTCATACCGGAGGGTATTGAGGGATGGTACTTTTGGCACTCATACTTTTGGCACTCATACCGGACGGGGTATGGGGACAGCCAGTTAATTGACAAGATTTGATATGGGTTCACGCGTAATAAGACATCCATATGGATCCACAAGGATACTGGTAAGCAAATAAAAAGGAAAAGTCATTGTCCTAGACATTTGAAGATGAAATTATGATGTTGCTTGTGTTATTGCCTCTATATTTTAGTTTTGAAAATCTCGCAACAGTAAGTATGCAATAAATAGTTTTATTTATGATAAATGAATTTACTTAATTTAAGAGCTCCATTAGTTATTTTATTATTTTTACCAACCTTCATTTCTGTATCGGTGAGTAGTATGATATTCTTACTGAGCTAATATAGTTCACTCTTCTATTAATTATTTCAGATCAAGAGGACCAAGATTCAGATCACGATCAACAATGGGGTTGTAAAAAGTTTACCACCTGAACTCCTTTCAAATGCTAGTGAAGATCGTTCTAGGATACTTAATTGTTTACTTTTCATTTATTTCTTTGATTTTTCGCTGCTTCTTTAAGAATGGTCATTCCCGTATCTCTATTGGGTATTCTATATTATTGTGTAATAAATGTAAACTTTAACTCTATTATTTTGCTTCCGCATTCAATTTATGATTTATTTACTTATAAATTCTGGGCTGCTACAATTTGTATAATTAAATTGTTGAATGAATTATTATTAAATTTTAAAGACATTATTAATAAAATAAATAATTTTTTATAGATAAATTTTTATGTCATTTAATTGTTAAACTTTTTTAAGTATATTATTTATTATTTTAAAAGTATTTTTTATATGTATGTGTATATATTTTGACATTATATGAGTGTATATAAAGATAAATAATAGTAAGATGCTGTATTAATTTTGATCCATATATTTTTTCTCCTATTGTTCTACTTCATTTTGTTGATTTGACTCTTGGTTTAAATTAATTTAAATTAATTTTAATAATATACTTATGCACACATTAAACAAAATTGAAGAACCTTTATGAAGTATAATTTATTGTTACAATATAAATGTGATATATGTAAAATTACATAAATTATTAAGTATCTCAATATAATATAAAATTAATTCAATGTCAATATTGCTAATTGATTAATTTTATCTATATATTACATTTTCAAGCATACACGGATATCGATATCATATTTTTTAAAAATTGTCAAAAATTTTATAGTAAAAAATATGTAAAGGCCCAAAATTAGGGAAATGAAAATATCGAATTATATCAACCATAAGTGGAAGTAATTTGGGAATTTAAGATTTACATTCCTTACAAAATTATAATACCTAATATTGTTATGGGAATGTCCCTTTTTAAGGATGTTCAAATAACGAAATAAGTAAATAAAATAAAATGTAACTAAAAATCCTATAAGGTTAACCTCCGCTGAGCAACTCTGATAGGATTCGGGAGGCAGCTTTTATTCACAACTTTCTTACTGTTCATGATTTGAATCTTACTCTTCCTGATTTGAAATAGTTAAATAAGGGGGATGAACTACACTAACCCATTAAGAATATCACGCTTAACACCGACACAAAAAACTAAATGTTGGTAAAAATTGTTAAACAACCAATAGAGCCATTATTATTTTTTAAATAAATTAGTTTAACTTAAAAACTACTATTTCATATTTATCCTTATGAGTTTTCAAAATCGATGTAAAAAGATAATAACTCAAATAATAATATTATTTCATATTCAAATGAGTAATAACAATAACTTACCTTCTTACTTGCTTACTAGCACATCTGGGGGTCCATAGGGATCCACTTTATGCGTGGGACCTAATATCTAAGTTATCAATTAATCGGTCGTTCCAATACCTCGTCCAATAATGAGCGTCAAACATACCACCATCTTAATACTCTGTCCAATATGAGGGTAAATTATAACTCTCAACCCCTTCCGGTACAGGACTTTTCAGCCCCGTTCGGCTAAGGTAATGCCCATGGTAGGATGTTTCCTATATATCAGGTCCGTACACCCTTCCCCAGGGTACCCGATAAACCTTTCATACATGGACTCACACTATTAACTAATCACCAATTACATACCAACATCTCATTTTTATCAATCAATAGTAAATCATGCAAATATACAATACGTAAATTAAGAAAACATAATTAGAACATTTATTTCACTCAATCGACAAATAAGAGAACAGTTAGGCAATCAATAACGAGAGGACAATAAATCTTTAAATAAAAGTGCACGAGACAAACTAACAAATATATCAATAGATAAACAATATCGACAAATAATTAATTTTGTACTAACCAGTTACCGACTCCATTAGTGACCTGTAATTAATTTTAAAGTTTTCTAATTTTTACAAAACACAATATTATTGATTATTAAACTTTAATTTACCATAATGGGGAAAGGAGTGAGGGATATTCTCCGAACTAGAATCTGAAACACTATACTTTTCACTACGCCTCTTGGTGGTTCTCGGGTTTTATAAATTTTTCTTGTGAAAATAAAAAATACGCGTCACATATTCAAAAATACCCCAAAAAAGGCCAAAATAAGTGTTTTTGAAAATTTTCGGCTAATTTAGGGTTCCAGCACAGCGCCGCCGCTGTGCTTGGGCGCCGGCTTCGCCGTCCACGGCGGTGGTTCCACTTGGCCAGGCTATTTTTGGCAGATTTTGACTGATTTTGTATGAAAACCTGTGAAAAACAAAGTTATGAGGGCCTCTATTGGCCGGAAAAGGGAAAAACCGAGACCCTACCGGCGAAAGGGCCTTTGGGTGCGGCGACTCTACCGTTCCTCCTTTGCGATCAGGGTGTTTCTTCTACTAACCTGCACCATAAGGAAATGAGGATCACGATGGTAAGAAAATCGAGGAAAACAGAAAATGGAAAGGGGTTTATCGGAGGAGTTTTCGGGTTTCAACTGCAGCAGCTCAGCCAAGCTCCGCCTGTGTTTTCTGGCTCACCATCAACCTTTCAGCTCCGATATAGGCATAGGGAGGTTCGAGATTAAATTCCAAGAGAAAAAGAGGAAACTTTTACCTTTTTGGCATCGACAGTGACTCTAGTGCGGTAGCAACAGTGGCTGGTCTCCTTCTCTAGTGTTTGATTCACTTCCCGGCTAACCCTCTTCTTCTTCTCCGATCACTTTTCTGTCGGTTAGCGTTTTAGTTCCCTATGAAGGAGAGTTTAAATACTCATCTTCATAGATTTGGGCCGCTCGTTCGAGGTGACGTGGCCCATCCGCAGTCATTGGATTTCTCTTATTTGAAGAATTAATTTGGACCACACGATTTGATTAAATCCAATCGTTCAATCGCGCTTGAAGAGGAAACGCATCTAGGTCGTCTGTGCGCGTGGGATGCAATCTGAGCCGTTAGATCCACTGACATGCAGATCGCCCGCGTGGAACCGATGTCAGCGTGTCCACCACGCGATATGTTCTAACTCGCTGTTACTGCTGACGTGGCTGTATTTTATATTTTTGTAATTTAACCCCCTGTTTTAAATTTCTCTTTCAAACACATCCCTTTTATTTACAGTTTCATCTCATTTTTTCAAAATTAATTTCAAACTCATCCCTAAATCCATATTATCCATAAAATTTCATAACAATAAAATTATTTTTAATACATTTTTTCATTAATATCAAATTATCCCAGACCAAATTTTAGATATGGGTGTTACAACTCTCCCCCTTAAGAAAAATTTAGTCCCTCAAATTTGCCGCCCCCTCTCTAGTCAAATAGTTAGGGGTACTGGGCTTTGAAGTTCGATTCTATCTCCTAAGTGGCCTCGTCCTTCGCGTGATTCTACCATAAGACCTTGACGAAAGAAATTTCTCTATTACGAAATATTCTGCTCTTTCAATACTAAATACCTACTAGTACCTCATATGATAAATCCTCCAAGAGTGAAAGTGATTCATGAAACAGGATATGCGAGGGGTCTGAGTTGTACTTGCATAACATAGGCACATGGAATACATTATGGACTCTAGATAGCTTCGAAGGTAGTGCTAGTCTGTAGATGGACATACCAACCATGTTTGGATCTCAAACAATCTAATGAACTAGGGAATTAATTTTTTTCTCTTTCCAAATCTGCTGATACCCTTAAAGGGGGTAGACTTAAGAAACATCTTATTGGCCTTCTCAAATTCTAAATCTCTCATTCAGGTGTCCGCATAACTCTTCTACCTACTCTGAGCTGTATAAATTTCTTCCTGATTCTAACTATCTTAGTTGTGGTATTCTCTACAAGGTCTAGCCTAATTTTCTATCATTCACCTCTTCCCAACAGATCGCGACCTATAGGGACAGCCATACAATGCCAATACTTGCTTAGTAACTATTATTGTAGGTGAATTCTATCAGAGGCAGGTGATCGTCCCAATACCCTCTGAAGTCCAAAACACAAGCTCTAAACATATCCTTTAGTGTACGAATTATTCGTTATGACTGTGTATCTATTTGAGAGTAGAATATTGTACTGAGAGACAGTTTCGTTCCCATTACTTGCTGAAAACTTGACCAAAAACGAGAAGTGAACCTGGAGTCTATGTCAGATACTACTGTCACCGGAACTTCATGAGCCTGATTATCTCATGGATATAAATTTTTGCTAGTTTGTCTAAAAAGTCGGTTATTCTGATGGCAAGTAAATGAGAAGACTTGATGAGTCAATCAACAATTACCCAGATGTCATCATGCCTCGAGTGTGCCTTAAACAACTTTGTTACAAAATCCATAGTGATATGTTTCTATTTCTACTCCGGGATTGGTAAAGGCTAAAGTAACCTGCTTGAGCGTTGATAATATGCCTTAACTTGCTGACATATAAGGCACTTGGAGACGAAATCGATAATTTTTTTTTATTCCCATAATGGAATCGCGTGTTTTGATACATCTTAATACTTCCGGGATACATGGTGAATTTTGAACTATGGGCATTTGTCATAATATCCTTTTTTAGTTCATTGTCATCTGAGACACATATCCTATCTTGGAACTTGAGCAACTCACCGGCAGAGACTCAGAATTATAGATTTATACCCTATTCTGCATCACTTCTGAGAGCTGCTAGGATAGAATCAATCAATTGAGCTTCCTTTATTCTTTGAATCATTCGAGTTGAACAACTATATAGGCTAGACATGTAGCATTTTTTAAATTCTAAAGTTGTATCTGTTGTGTAGCCCCTATTACCATGCATTCAGAAACCATTAAGTGAGCCAACATACCTGCATTTTTTCTACTGAATACATCGGCTACCACATTGCCATTATTTGGGTGATACAAGATCTTACAATCGTAATTCTTGAGAAGGTCTATCCAATGCCTCTAACGCATGTTGAGATATTTATGGGTGAATATATACTTCAAGCTCTTATGGTCTGTATAAATCTCAAAAGTCCCCATGCAAGTAGTGACGCCAGGTTTTCAAGGTGTTGATAATAGCGGCAAGTTCTAACCCTATGCATTGAACTTGATTTAATGAAAATAGTTATATAAAAAATTCTAGATAAATAAAATACATTTCTATGTTGAATATGAGGGGCTTCACCTTGTTTGCTTTAATTATGGTATCTATAGTCACAACATTAAAACTTACTCGATGCTTACTACTAGTGTCATTTTATTAGATTTGGTTATCAATAACGTGTCAATAGATTTATTAATTAAGAGATAAAATTTTACGGCCTATAAAAAGAAGACGAAGAAATTAGGAGTCGAATATTTGCCTTTAGTTATTAATTTTAACATATTGTAAATGAATTCAAGTCCAATTGAATACTCAATTAAATTAAATGTAAGTTAAAAATTTACGAAGTTGTATTAAAAATAAGTTTAATTTTGATGACAAACTCAATTATTTGTCTTTGTATTTTTAGCTATATTAATAAATATCGTAGTTAACTCTTATATTGTGTTTAGTATAAAAATATTTTATTTGTAAGTTCTTAAATTTTAGTTGCTCCATGTTATAAGAACACAAACACATAGTGCAATGTGTGCAAATTAAAAGTAGTTTTCAAAATCAAATTTATTCCAAATTTTCTTTTTTTCTTTTTAAATATAAATCCTCAATTTAAATTAAAGAAGCTAATTAAAGAGAAATAGTGGTTTTATTTCCTTTTAAAAAGTTATCCTAAAAAATTTCTGACATGCCAAACATACCATTGACATTATAAAACCCAACCTCCATAACAAACACCACTCCATGGCCAACAACACATCAAGAAACGATTCCATCCAGGCCCAGCTGGTTAACGTAGTACTTGGCTTGGCGGCTTTATTTATTTTTATTATTTTTATTTTTATTATTTATTATTTTTTTCTTTAATTAATATCCAAACTACCCTCCCGCTTAATCATCTCTCCTCCATTTCTCTTCTCCTTTCCCTGTCAATCCGAACTCATACAGGTAACAGTAATTATCAATGGATCCATAGTGATCGCCATTGTTGTCTTCTCCGAATGGGGCCTGTATTCCGCGAAGGTACATTCCGTTCTCTCCCTCTCTCATATTCTCCTTTATGTTTCATGTTAATTGATCAATCTTCTGTTTGATTGCTGAGAATTTCTGAGAAAAAGAAAACGATGAATAAAAAGGCGTTGTGATGTGGTCAATTTGTATCATGCATTGTTTCTTTGATGGCAATTAAAAAGAGGATAAGATCTGAAGGATCTAAGCTGCATTTTATTAACAGTTCAATAGATTTGTAATGCGAATTATTCTGAAAACATGGTGAATGGGGAAAAGGGGCCGAGATGGATCTGGAGAAGGGGCTGGTGGTGGCGGCCAACAGCCCCAACGCTATTGCGGACCAATCGCCGATGCCATCTCCTACGGCGGCGTCAACGCCGAGGAAGACCCTGGTTCTATCGAATTCCGGCAAGGCTCTGGTTGTATCCAACTCTAGTAAGTCCCTTGGAGGGTCCAACTCCGGCAAGCGGATCGATCAGGTCGGGAAGAAGAAGTACGTGAAGCAGGTTACTGGCCGCCATAATGACACCGAGCTCCATTTGGCTGCCAAGCGCGGGGATTTGGACGCCGTTAGACAGATCCTCAGTGACATTGATGCTCAGATGACGGGCACTCTAAGTGGGGCTGATTTTGATGCAGAGGTGGATTTTCTTCCTTATACTTGTTTCTTATTTTCTCTATGTTCAATCTCAAGGTTGAGAAAAAAAAAACGCAGACGTTGATATTTTTATTATTCATGAGTATGTGTTGATTGAAAGGTGGCGGAGATAATGTTAGCGGTCGTGAACGAGGTGAATGAGTTGGGGGAGACGGCGCTGTTTACCGCCGCAGAGAAGGGGCATTTAGGTGTTGTGAAGGAATTGTTACAATACACGCCTAAGGAGGCTATTAAATTGAAGAATCAATCTGGGTTTGACCCGTTGCATATTGCTGTCAGTCAAGGGCACCTTGGTAATGTCGCTTTTCTGTTGCATATCATAGTTTCTTCTCTTTGCCCCATCCAACATTGCATGGAATATCTACCTGACTTGTTTCACATTCTCTTTTCTGTTCAAATGTCGCTTGAATTATCCTCTCAGAAATGATTTAAGGAAGTTATGAATCTTAATTCTAGAGAAGGTTCAACGAATATAGTGAAGAACATTTGTAAGGTCTAAACTGTTTTAGATATCAGCACCTGTATTTACATTCTTCTTATGCTATTTATTTGAAGTCAAGATAGACATGTAGAGCAATTGCACAAGAAACTACTTTGAAGCATGCTGTTGCTTAAGCATGTGAAAGGAAAATTATCATGCTAGTTCTATAGGCTACAAGTGGAGGAAAGGAAGCTACTAAAAGTGCTTTCTGTTTGACTTCTTTTTGTTCTTAAGAAGAAACTAGTGCACAAAACTCAAGTCAAAAGATAACTTTATGCAGCTATTGTCCAGGAGCTACTCAACCATGATCCAGAGCTAAGTAAAACAGTTGGTCAATCGAATTCAACTCCTCTTACAACTGCAGCTACAAGAGGCCACACAGAAATAGTCATGGAGTTGCTCTTTAGAGATTCTAGCTTGCTAGAAATTTCAAGATCCAATGGCAAGAA
>NW_019014578.1:243875-271490 GCF_000150535.2 Carica papaya
AGAATTGTATTAGAATAATAATCTTATGTAATTAGAATTTTAGTAGAATAGTTATTTTCTGATTAGTAGTTTAAGAATTTTATAAATACGTAGGTGTTATAACCTAAATGGTGAGAATAAAAATATATTTTTTCTCCAAATTCTACAGTTCCACAGTTACGCGTTGATGCTATATCAATTTCTATGAATAGAAAATTTAATTGACCAATAGATTCCGAAGATTGACTTTTCTGAAGCTTTTAATGGAACCATAATACCAAATCAATGTATATCTGTTGTACAAGGCAATTTCTCCTTGGTGCACTATGTTAATTATAGTAAAAATTGAAAAGTGTAATCAGTGTTATTGATGGTAGTGTTTTTGGACAATTTTCAAATTTCTATTAAATCCCTAGTTCTAGTTGCCAAGTTTTCTATTTGTTATTTGTAGGTCAAAAATCATTTTTGGGATTCAACTTCTTTCTTATTCTGGTTAACTTTCTGCTGCAGAGTTGCTGAAGATTTTCATTGAGGCTGATCTTGAACTTTCAGTGACTTTTGATTCTACAAACACGACGGCACTTCACACAGCTGCCTCTCAGGGTCATGTAGAAGTAGTGAATTTCCTTTTGGATAAAGTGAGCAGCTTGGCTGCCATTGCTAGAAGCAATGGCAAAACTGCCTTGCATTCTGCAGCAAGGAATGGGCACTTAGAGATAGTCAAGGCTCTCACGAGTAAAGAACTTGGGATTGCAACTAGGGTTGACAAGAAGGGCCAGACAGCACTTCACATGGCAGTTAAAGGACAGAATGTAGCAGTTGTAGATGAACTGATGAATTCAGATGATTCCTTGATAAACATGGTTGATGCAAAAGGGAATACTGCATTGCATATAGCCACCCGTAAGGGTCGGGTTCAGGTGATTAAAGCTATCATTACTGCCATATTTTAGCTTTAACTTTATTTATGGAATGTGGTTGCTCCAGTTGTCATTGCAAGGTGATGAACTAGTCCTTGATTTACTTGTTATCTGTGAGATTGAGCATCATAACAACATATATGTCCTATTTGGTTCAATTTCCATTTCGTTTCCAATCCTAATTTTTCTATACCTCTTAGCTTATAGAATTAGATCATGTTTTATGTTTGATTTCACACCTCATCCCCACCTTGAATATTTTAGGAGTGAGAATTCAGTTTCCACTTGAAAATTTTGTAGGGAAGATTCTCACCCTTAAAGAATTCAGGTGAGAGTATGGGGTGAGAGTAAACATGTAAATCATTTTCTAATTTAATATGTCGATACTAACCTGAAGACTACTGATAAAAATTTAAGTGATAATGGAATGAGAATTAAAAAGAAATGCAACCATAGTGTCTTCCTTTGGTTTGGTTTGACAAAACAAAGATTTGGTTTTGAAAAGGCTTATTTACAGAAATATCATTTAAAATTGATTCCAGGGATTAATTAGGTTCGTGGCTGTTAGCTCTTTCTTATTTATAATAAAAGGTCTTCTTGCAGATTGCTCAAAAGCTGCTAGAGCATAGTGGCCTCAACCCAATAGTCATTAACAAATCTGGGGAAACTGCTCTTGACACTGCCGAGAAAGCTGGGCAGTCCCTGGTAGCAGTTATCTTACAAGAACATGGGGTCAAGTGTGCCAACTTCATCAAGCCACAAACAAAAGACACAGCTCGAGAACTGAAACAAACTGTAAGTGACATAAAACATGAGGTTCATTACCAGCTGGAGCACACACGTCAAACACGAAAACATGTGCGGGGTATAGCTAAAAGACTCAGCAAAATACATGTAGAAGGGCTTAACAATGCAATCAGCTCCACCACAGTTGTTGCTGTTCTCATAGCTACTATAGCATTTGCTGCCATCTTCAGTGTTCCTGGTCAATACTTTGATAGCCCAAAAAATCTTGCTCCTGGATTTGTCCTTGGAGAAGCACGTATTGCTCAGAGACCCGAATTTTTGGTCTTCATTATATTTGACGCATTTGCACTTTTCATATCATTGGCTGTTGTAGTGGTGCAAACATCGGTTGTAGTTATTGAGAGAAAGGCTAAAAAGCAGATGATGGCAGTCATTAACAAGCTGATGTGGCTGGCCTGCGTGATGATTTCAGTTGCATTCCTTGCACTGTCATATATAGTCGTGGGAGATAGAGAGAGATGGTTAGCAGTTAGCATAACAGTTGTAGGGGCTGTGATCATGTTGTCAACATTGGGGACTATGTGTTATTGGGTGATCATAAATCGTATCGAGGTTGGCAGATTACGTAGTATACGGAGGTCATCAATGAGCAGGTCATGCTCACCAATTTCAGTGTCGGAATCAGAGATCTTGACCAATAAACTCTATGCAGTTTGACATTTGATATACTGCATGCTATTGACCATAGTTGTCTCCTTGCTCTCCTCGACACAAGTAACGTAAATCTCAAGCCTATTACTTCTCATTTGTGAATATTATATACCTGATGTAACATAATTTTCAGCCTATTGTCTATTGCTTCTCACTGAAATTCACAAGAGAATCATATTATTGTTATTCACCTTATTTTAACTTGAAAGATTGACCAACCTTGTTCATGTCAATCTTGCTTGTTACTTAAAATATTGGCCATCCATACTTGTACTAGAGGGATTACTGTTTAGTGATTAGATGAAACTTTTAGACAGATCTTGTTGGATTTCACACACTGAAATAATCCTACTTGGTTTTGTACTTTCAATTAGTTTTATTTTCCAGGTGTTCTTCATCTATGGATTTAACTAGCTTGCATCATTTGCAAAATTTTTCATTGTTAATTCTTTAAAAGATAATTTGTCAAATTAGTTATTAAAATTTGATTCTTGTTATAATTTAATTTTTAATATTTTTTATTATATTATGATCTTTTAATGTTCTTAATTCGTTTAAAGTATTTATTTTTATTTTATTTTATTTTCTAACGGAGTAAATTAAAATAATTTTCATTATATTTGCATATTTTAAAGAATAGACTAAAGAATAACTTTGTTTATACTTTTTTTTTTTACTCTTCCTTTTGTTGTTTCTTTTTTTTATTTTTTAATCATTTTTATTTTTTTTCAAAAGGCTAAAAATAATAATAATAATAATAATATAAATTATAAAAAAATTACACAATTTTTTATAAATTATAAAAAAAGACAAATAAGGATACAAATGTTTTTTTTTTTGTAATTTAGAAGTTTTGATGCATATATATCATAGTGGTAAAAGATCCCTCAATGCCTGTCACCATACCTACCCCCTAAACTAACAAAATATCTTCTGCTGCAGGCTGCAGTAACAAAATAAACTACAAGAGAGATTTCACTTTCTTTTTTCCTCATTTTATACATAGAAACATGAACCACAATAAAGTACAAGAAGATGACAACTTACTTTGCAGAATTATATATACATATATATATATATATATATATATATATATATATATCTTTTGATGCCTTGTATATCTCCTGACATGTTTCACGTGCATCACAAGAATAGTTCTTCATAAAATATTGGTTTTATTATGTTTAATTTTATGATGATTTGAATAATTTAAGTTTATACCCATTGGAATAATTTTATTGGTAATTTAATTTAAGTTTGAGTAATGTCTAATTAATTTGGTAAAATAAATATTTTATACCAAGATAAAGAATATCTTATGATCATAATCATTACGTAAGCTGTTTAAACATTGTCTAAATAAATTAAATTTAGTAATGATCGAACTTCTTGTGAAAATATAGATGAGATCAAATTCACATTTAATTATTCAAACAAGGAAATTCTGTGTGGTTTCTGGTTAATCCATTTTCTTTACAATTTAATATTTGATTTGAAATACGGGAATCAATGTTATTTATTGAGATCTTCGTTCTTATAACTTTATTTTTTTTAAAAAAAAATAAAAAAAATAAGTAAATATTATTATAATTGATTCATTTTTTTTTTTAAAAAAAATAGATTGAAAAAGAAAAATTTATCGAAAATTTCTTTCATTTTCATAAACTAATAGATAACTGATTATAAAAGAAACATAAATTTAGACGACAATAACATATAATTCATATGATATTGATTTGGATGTCGGAAAAAAAGATGAAAAGTTTATGAATCATTGATCTATTCTTTTCACAATATCGGATAAAGAAAATTTTAAATTTATCGAAAATTTTTTTCATTTTCATTTAGTATAAATGATGACTAGATGAGAAATATTAATTTTATATGACATTACACTTTAGATGTAAACTTGAAGAATCATTTTGAGTTCTACCTTCTATCTAAAGTGCAATTTATTATGAAGAATTATTGTTGATTAATTCTATATTATTGATCAAATGAGGGATCATTTACAATAGGATAAACAAGCTACTCTACTCCTAATACTGCTGGAGAACTTACTATTACAATGAATTCAGTCACACCCACTTTCTCCCTCAAAATAATAAAGAGTCCAAACATGAACAGGGAGAGATTATCAACGTAGTCAAATCAAAAGCCATGAAATTTCATATTCTGGAAATTCCAGCCTAATCTCTGAAGCATACTTAGCTTGCAGCTTTCCGTGGGTTAAACAAGTGTTGGGACTGTTTGCAGTGAGCTATTGCTCCTTCAATTGAGTTCTCAACCTCTGAATTAGCACTGCTGCTCCTCTTCAATAGTTGCAGATCATAATGTCCATTTGAACTGAACGAAAAAGACGAAGACCCAGATGAAGAAGTTGATGAAGAACACGACGATGACTTCGTTGCGTAATGTCCCGAGAAAGATCTTCTTTGGGAAATGGCAATATCGTGATCAACCATCTCTCTTTCATTGGTCTTGTAAACGCAGTCAGTTCTTCCAAATGGATTCCTCTTCCCCATTCTGGTGTACTTATTTAAACTCTCATTAGGCTTGTCTGGTTTGGCATTAGATGTAGCCTTGGTGGAAGACTCGTTTGGACACCCGGATTTACTAAACAAAGACTTGATGTATGCCCGTGAAGCCTTCAGCTTTTGAGCTAGTGAGAATTTCTTGAGCTTTCTTGACAATGAAGTAGTAGAATGGTCACTGATGAAACTACTCACCTCGATCGACCATTCGAAGAAGTGCTCATCTGGGTTTAAGTCACCGCTTAATCTACCAGACTCACATGGAGATATGGTGTAAGATTCCAAGTGGGTATTGATATCTTCAGAGTTTTGTTCAAAGGTTGAGCTATGGAGGATCTGCTGAAGCATCTGGAGGCGGCGTGGGAGATGAAGAGGGAGAAGTTTGCCTTTGTAGAAAAGATCATCAGCAGGAGAATTTGTGGGTTTACCATCAATATCATTTGAAACTGAACATGTTTGAAACTCAAACTCCTTGCTTTGAGGTGGAGAGTTTATTGAATAACACAAGAAATTTGAATAAGAACTCAACTCTATGTCAATGAAATCTTCATGATGATCTCCATTATTACATGAATCTAATTCCTTTATTGCCATCTTTTTTTTTTTTTTTTCTCTTGTTGATATTTAGTGAGAGAAGAAGAGGAAAGCAAGGCCGGACTTATAAAGAGACGAAAGATGGAGCCAATTCAAGAAATGATTTCCTTTTTTCAAAAAAAAAGAGCAAGGAAATTTCATATTTTTTCAACATGTCATAAGCTTCCAAATAATAAATTTCAGAAAAAAAAAAGATTCAGCAACCATTTTCACTACTGGCAAATTGACAACCCACTCACTCATCCATATCTTCATTTCTTTATAGCAAAAGCTTTCTTTCTTTTTCAAATGTTCTAATTCCTACATTTACATCTATCTTTTTTCATGGGTTTAATCCCATATTCACTACCATTTACTATCTAATTTGATTTTTTTTTTATTTTCTATATCCTATCGACTATTTAGTTTACTTTCATTTTATGTAAATGTTTTGAACTCTCTCTTGGCTTGATAATTAATATGTTTGCTTTTCCAGGAATTTTTTTATTTGCCTTTTAGTTTAAATGATTCTTACATGGGAATCTAGTGGGCGTTGCATTGATTGCAGGTGATAGAAGTACAATCACTTACCTTCCAGAAAGTACATTATTACGTTCTCTTCTCTTTCCACTCAGTTTCATAAGGTGGACCAAATTTTGACCAATAGTAGACTTTGAAACAAAAAAAAAAAAAAGAAAGAAAGAAAGAAAGAAAGAAAGAAGGGGGTTTCCCTTTTAGTCTTTACTTATAATATAAAGTTAATGCATAAAAGATTTAAGATTGAATTTGCTTGAATATCTAATGTATATGATTGAACGAGAATAGTCGAGAGGTAACAAGGCAAGCATGATGTTTTTGGAAACTCATGAAAAGCATACTTTGAATTTAGGTGGTTTTTGTTCAAGGTTGAGTGAATCTTTCACTAAAAAGAAGACTGATGACAGTTTCTCTTGTTTTTATTGCAAGTTTCAATGTAAAGTAAGGCAGAACCAAACAGTGTTCAAGAAAATGAAAGACGAAGCCTGTGGAATCTTAACTGCATATTTATCATACTGTAATCTACATGGGATTCTTTGCCTTTCTTTTTTAATTTTTTATTACAAAAGATGCCAGCTTTTTCTGCAGAAGAATATGTATCTACATATATAACACACCCTTTAAAAAACAGACCAAGAAAACAATATTGAATTTGGAAAATGAGAGAATCATTCTGTAATTTTTCCCCGTGTTATCTACAAACTTCTCTGCAACAAAAATTAAAGAAACTAATGAAGAAAAAAACGAATTTTTACAAGGTTGGTTTTTCTTCTTTTCTTTTGGGTTTTTTACATTAGGATTCAATAATGAAGAGGGTCCCCAGTTCCATTGAGTTTCTCTTGAAAAAACCCTATAAATTGTAGATATATATATATATATAAATATATACCCATATGGGATATTATGGGTATGATAGGTTTGACGATGATTATTAAACCTAGCAAATTACAAGCAGAAACTCCAACAGTTGATGGTGACTAAACATTGAAGAAGGGGAACTGAGCTGTCCAGTGCCTGTCTTCCTATTTTAGCATAAAGATTACTTTGTAGTACTACTTACTCTTCAATTCTGAATAGTTAGTTCTTGTCTCCATCAAGTTTTTGTTCTTTGCATATAATGTGCTTTATTGTTTATAAACATAATATAACTCAGAAATTGCATTGCCCCAAATTACAATTCGACAACATATATGATCTAGAAGAAGTCGACAAAGATGAAGATGAAGATCATGAAATGTACTTATCTTGTCTTTTAATTGTTTTTTCAAGTTAACTTGAAGTTTTGGATATCCGAAGGAGCTTGTGTTTGTTTAATCCTCCGATAGAGGACAATAACGGTAGTAATACTTGAGTTAACCCTAAGTTTATGCTTTTCAAAACTCAAAATTTATTGTGACATAGCACTTAATAAACTTGAAAACAAAATTCGATTTAAAATGCTCATGAATTTTATTTTATTTTCTTTAATTAGTTAAACATACTTTACTAATTGGTGTTCAATTAGATTTTTTTTTTAATTGTGCGCTTTTATTACTAAAATTTAAAGATCGGTCCATTAGTTGCATTAATAAACATCATAATTTGAATGATAGTGATAAATAGAAGATTCATAAATATAAGTTATTTAAACTACTGATTAAGTTTTCTGTATTCTCTATTCTACTTTAAAGTAAAAGTCTTTCTCTAACTTCGTTCTTGTTATTATTTTTCTTCATATTTATTTTCTCAATTATTTATAATGTTTCAACAACTTGACAATTTGATATTAGAGTTCTTTGTCCGAGAAGAAACTTCATCTTCTCCTCTTGTGATGGTCAAGAAAAAAGGGTAGACAACCTTAATTGATTACCAACATAATTAGAAGCTTGATGACAACCAAAGGGTTTAATTACAAGCTTAATGACTTCGTGATGGAATCTATAGGGCACTCTAAGTCAAGACAATTGAGTAACATGAGACATAAAAATAAAATCAATTGTGTAACGGCCCCGAAAATTCAAAAGAAAATACATATAATAATGTGAGTGTAGAAGTGAAATAAAATATTAAGATTAACATATTTTACACAATAACTTAAAAGTACTAAACAACATCACATAATAAGTTCTCTAAAAAAAATAAGAAAAATGAGAAAAATAAAAGAAACTATAAAACATCTAGCATCTACTCACAGTTTTCTTGTGGATCGGGCTCGGGAATGAGATCCTCCTGATCTGAAATGGTTAAATAATGAATGAGCTATACTAGCTTAGTAAGGATATCACACTATATCGCCGTTGCAGAAGCAAATGTTGGTAGAAAATTAAAAACAACTAATGGAACACAAATTTTAAACCAATACATTTATTTAAAATAAAATTATTTACCATTTTTCTTACCATTGGAGAACCTGTGAAAACAACCTATAAAGACAATAACATCATACAGATCACAATTTCATGCGTAATCAGTAAGATAAAATATATCATAAATCCGTATTCATTAACAATAACTTATTATCACCGTTTTTCGTTTTCACCAGTCTACTAATATTCATGAGGATCCATAGGGGTGTTCCCGTTACACGTGAACCATTTTTCTTAACAATCTTAATTTCAGGGCCGTCTCCATACCCCGTCCGGTATGAGCACCAAGACATTAAATCTCAATACCCCGTCTAGTATGAGGGTGAAGCGGGTCGTCCCCATACCCCATCCGGTATGAGCACCAAATGACCAAGTCTCCATACCCCGTCCGGTATGAGACAACGTTCACAGTAGGGTTCCGTATGAACCCGGTCCATCCACCATCTCCCAAGATATCTAGTGAGGCTGTCACCTTATCTGTTTTTCATTAGTCTCCGTTACCAAGTTGAACATAATCACATAAACAATAAACATGTACCCGGTAATAGAATCATATCTTAATTTTCAAAATCACACAGTGTCAGTAAGTCAGTAATACATGCATTTAAAACTATAGAATAGATAGACCAGATACCATAATACATTTAAACTGTAAAATAAATCAAGTAGGAATCGATATAGAATAATGTCCTGTTCGGGCTCAATTAGCAACTTTAATTAATTATGCATAGCTATTTAATTTGTACAAAATACAGTATTATCATTTATTCAAACTTCAATTTCATGATAGAAAATAGGGTGAGTGGTTCTTACTTGATTTGACGCCGAAAACTGGATAGTTCTTGCGCCTACGGGTGGTCCCTAGGTTCCTTGAATTTTCCTTCGGGAACTGAAACGCGCTTACGGTACTTACAAGTGTCTCAAATAAACTCAAAAATCAGACCCAAGGCCTACTCAACCAATTTCAAAAATCTGGCACTGTGGCTCCGCCGTGCTCCGACGACTGGCGGCGATCCACATCGGGTTGGCTGTTTTCGACCGAATTCAGTCAAACTTGCATCGGTTCCTGTGAGAAAACACACTTAGGGCCCTCGATGGGCTGAAAAAACGTAGAAAATTGAAACTAACCGGCGGTGGGGCTCTCTGGTGCGGCAGCTCCTCCGGCTCACATTACGGTTGCGTGTTTTGCTCCGGTCAACCTGTAGAGGAGGAAACGGTGATCACAATAGTGAAAAAATCACATCGAACGGGAATCGAGAAGGGTCTCATCGGAGGCAAAAATTGAAACACCCCGCGGTTGCGCCGCTGAGCTTTGGCGGCATTTTCCGGCCAATTGGTCGGTTCTTTCACTTTGATTTGGCCATAGGTGGGTTTGGAATCAAATTCTGAGCAAATGGTAGAATTTTTACTTCGTTTGGCGGTCGAAAATTGCTCCGGTGCGGCGGCGAGTGGCGGCAGTCGGCTCCCCGGCAGCTTGGCTGTCTTCTTCGATGAGGGGCTCTGGCGACTAGGGTTAGGGTTTGGGTGCGGATGGGGTTATTTATACCCATCAGCTTTTGATCTGGGCCATCCATCGCTTTTAATCTGGACCGTTTGATCGCGATTAAATAGGGAGTGAATCTGGACCGTTCATCGCGATTCAATCTAGGCCGTCCGTGCGCACGAGAACGGATCTCAGCCGTTCGATTGCACGCACGCAGATCGCCCACATGGCTCCCCCCGCGTGGCCTCCCGCGTCAGTGTCTCTACCACCTGGCGCGTCCTTATTGGTCGGGGCTGCTGACCGAGCAGCTGACATGGTGTAACTTTTCTAAATTGCGTTTTGACTCCGATTTTTTATTTTCTTTCAAAAATACCCTAAGAACCCAAATTTTCACCCATTTTTTTCAAAATTATTTTCAATTAAATTCTCAATTATTTTTTTACCATTTTTATTATTATTATTACTATTATTTTCATTTAATCAAATTAAAATAAAATAAATTAAATTCAATTCAATTAACACATTTTTATATTTATATAGAAATAATAAAATAACATAAAAATAAATAAATAATAATAATAATAATTGGGTGTTACAAATTGTTATTAGAGCAATAATTTAAAAGTCTTATCAAAGTGAAGACAAATACATTTTGTGCGTTTTAAACCAATTATTCAAGTAAATCTTTCTTCTTCTACCATATATGCTACTAGGGTATTCTAACAACTTTCTAAACTTAAAGAATTAGTGGAAAAAGTTAATAGCTCAAGTTTCATGAGAAACATTTTGCATAACTTAAACCTAGCTGGATTAAAATTCCTTTATCCAATGGATAAATTTTCGATGTCATGACATAAATACTTGAAATATTTTCAAGTTAATGAGGTTGTTGATAATCAAAAGATTGAATTAATAACTTTAGTTTTGGTAGAAAGCAAAGAATTATGTATATAAAATCTGACTTATTATTATAGAAAATTTATACCGCTATATTTTACATCATATTATCTAAATAATTTTTCATTTGTAGAATTGTATGTTATTACACATCACATCACATGATTTAAGCGACATTTCTACATGTGAAGACCGTGTTGTCGCAGATCACATTACATGATTTGAATAATCTTTTTATGTGTATGGTATGTTGTTCCACAACAAATTCCACTTACATATGATTCAAAACCTTTACATATTTTCTTTCAAAAATTTTCTTACAAGTTTGATATGTTTCGATAAAAAATTATTTTGAATTATTTTTACATAAAAACACAAAAAACTAATTTTCTAATTTTTTAAATGATTTATTCTTGATAAATTATATCACATCACATTTAACATTTTAAAAATAAAAAATGAAAAAAATTAGAATTTCCTATGTATAAATACACTATTACACTTCTTAAATCTTCCATTTTTCTTTTTCTTTTTTTTTTTTTGCCTTTTAACCAATGACACCTTCATATAAAAAAAATTTAAGAATTTTTCATTCATCAAAATCAATTTAAATATTTCAACAACTATTTTCTCTTATCATGGTTGAATACTCATGCATAAAAATACGGAATTTATTTATCCCTCTTGAAGGGCTTAAGATAAAAATTTCTCTAAGACATTACTTAAGAATCTTTCCTTAAACTTTAAGAACAATTTTTGAGCTTTAAGTGAATAAATTCAATAACCAAAGTTGCTAGCCAATGAGAGATCAAACATCTATTATAAGCACTATTATAGATAAGTCTAATTTAATTTAAGAAAATAACTTCTCAAATCTCATCATCTTATGAGCATAAATTTTTACATTATCTATCTGACATATATATATATATCAAGAGAATGTATTTGTTTCTTACATAAAGAACCTATCTATTAATAGGTAGTATATAAATATATTTTTTCTATTCACAATATATTTAAAAATCTCTAAAAGCATATATTACTATAGACGTGATTTAAGAAAATAATGAATTTTTAAGTACCATTTGCATGACTTTGGACTCAATAACTAGTTTGATTAAGACAATTGAAAGTAAATATAATATCTTAGGATTAAAGTATATCTTATCATGCATAAACATTTACCTTGGAACTAAATCCACATAATTCTTTACTACTGTTATGATTAGATCCTTACTTGATGCGCAATAAAAATCCCTCTAGCAAACTTACTCTAAGAACAAGTATGTATATAATTGTCACAATATCCATATATTAGTGTCAAGTAAGATCAAACATTCACCATAAAATGACATGATATTTCCTAGTTTATTTGGATATAATGGTGTTCAATCAAATTATTTTTTGTTACTAGAGATACTTATGAATTGTGTCTAAATTTAGTGTATCCCATTATTATGATCTTACCACAACCATATTTAAATTATATAGTTTATAGGATAGTTATTATTATAAAGCAACTTATGATAATTTTTTTTTTTACATCAATATGAAATGTTTAATTAAGTAAGATTTGAAATGAACTATACCAATATCAGTTTATCTAGATTTAGTATAATTAGCTTGTCAAACAAACTATTACTAATAACCCCAACTTTCATTTAAAGAGCCCTCTCTTGAAATAGCTCTTCTTATAATAGTATATGTGACCCTTGCCATAAGTTTATCCCAAGTCCTTGTTGGGGTTATTTATTAAACTTTATTTAATCATTACTACTTTTATCGTTTGGACAAAATCCAACCTTAACCATGAACTTTGGTAGTAGCTTTTTCTTATGAGAATTTTCACATTAGCTTTAGGTTCCTTATACTCGTTAGTATTGTATTTAGGGCTACCATGAAAAGAACAATATCTTGTCTTATCATGCTTGTTATTCTTGGTCTTTAGGCATGAAAGCCATTAGAGGAAGTCCTCATCCCCAATCTTAGTAAGATATGAAAGGGACATGTGTTGAAAGGTGTATTATTCATAGGTTTCTTATGTGCCCCAACTTCTGTTTGCCATGAAGGATCTATAGATTTTCTTCACTTAATGTCACTTTTATCATTCTCTTATTCTTTTTTTCTTCCTCTAGGCAGGTATTTCACCATCCTCCTATATATGAATTAACTCTTCTATATTCATGTACTCTTAAGCTTCAGCAAACAACTCTATTAAGATATCAGGTGGACTTATAAATAAAATTAAAAGAAAATAATCAGATGGTTTATCCCGTTTGATATTGTTGTAATTATTTTTTCCTTATTCACTTTCCCAATCGTGGCAAATTATGCTCAAAACATATGACTTAGTCCCATAGGGATTCATTCTTCCTCTTCTAACACAAAAGGAATTAATAGATAACTTCTTAGGCTTCCAATTCCAATTAATCATGTTAGGAATCAACCAATTTCTTAAATTTTTTGATACTCCCTAGTTCCAGTATTGGAAACTACTCACAAGCACTTTTTATAAGGGTTCAAGGGAACCTTTATAAATACCAAAGCATTAGAGCTCCATGAAACTCCATAGTATCTTATAGTAGTCTAAAGGGTTAATGGAGTTCTCAATGTTGTCATTTTAATTAATTTGTGGAGGCTAAACTTTAGTGGAATGACCTCATTTAGAATACTCTGTATAAAAGATGACCTTTTAAAATAGCCGAAATGGAAAATATTTTTTTTACATAAAACTTGTCCTTTAATTAATATGTGAATTCTCAATTGATTACATTAACTTTTTCTTAGTCTTAATAAATTGGCTGCATTAGCTTCTCACCTCATCTTAGCTACTGTCTCACCTTACATTACCCAAACATACACAAATATTAGTTCATTGAGGTCACTATAAATCCTGAAGGTTCACCCTCCAAGCCCTTTCTAATGGTGGCTTTGTCCTACATCAACTTTGGTCCTCATTCCAACGCTTATCTCCTCGCAAGTTAAGGTTTCTCACTCTCATTCAAGTCTATATATTTATGCTCCACTATATGCTCTATTCGCTTCATTTTCTCTAGTTCTTTCTGCAAAGTTTCTATAGCTTGAGTTTTCTCACCAATCTCTATGACAAGTACTTGCTTTCCTTTTGATCGACCATTTAGTATCTCTTTGATTCTCTGTATCCACCGATTCTATCAGCTTTGGAACGTGATTTATTACCCTCGATTGTAATTATAGTCCTTTTCTTTCATCTGAGGATAATGACTTTCAATTGTTATTCTACTCTTTTGTTATGAATTGTGTCAAAACCATTATATGCATGTGCTCATATATAATCTGGCATTTTATGATTGGAGTTTTTTGCTCATGGACTTTTAGGTGCTAAATTCTTATACATGCGTGTATATATAAAAGTTATCGACTTCAATGAGAAAAAAATCAAAATTCAAGCAGAAGATATTTGTACAAATGTTGGATGCTTTTTACCGGGTGATATTTCTTCACATGATTAGCCGTTGTATGTCACAATCACATAAAGCAACAGCATAGAACTGGGAAAATGAATAAAATAAAATTTTCGGTTTAAAAGAAAGAAAGAAATAAAAAAGAAAAGTTTAGGAAGATAAATTGGTTAAAGGTGGGTTTTATTATTGTGATAGCAACAACACTCACAGCAGCAGTCGCATGATGGTAATCCTGAATAAAGTGTGGCATTTTAATAATGACCCTGCGTGGACATTTTTCAAATTTAAAGGGTTCTGCAAATTATTTTCCATTGACTTCAAAACCTGCAATGACATTTTTTCATATTTTTCACAACTCAAGAACTAAGCTGATAGGTATTCCCAGAAAAAGGTTTTCTCAGAAGCCAAAAGAATTTCTTTTACATTTGCTTTATACCAGAGAGTGGGAAGAATGAATGAAAAATTGAAATCCCACTTATATAAGGATTTCATCATTAAATAACATCTACATGTGGCCATCAAATTACAGAGATTTACATTAGATGATAAAAGCTTCCATGTTCTGGAGTAAACTCCCATCAAATTTGCAACTGTTGGAAGTAAACGATATTCTGGTTGTTTTCCTCTATATTTTGACTGGTGTTCTATCAATATTTACTAGTTGTATAACAGTTAAAATCTCCAGTGACCTCCTGCAAAAGAAAAAGCCTGCAATTCTCTGGTACACAACAAGCACCATTTGTCAGAAGACTGCATACACTTGGGGAGCTGGAGATGGAGATGGAGATGCGTATGTACATCTGAAAACCCATCTGTCTTACTTGTTGGTTAGCCACTGATGTTCAGCTCCTTTTCGAGTTCATCAAACTCCCATTCACCGATATCCTCTGTTGATGAGGGTGCACTATCCTCAAATTCCGACTCCAGTTTAACTATATCTGTCTCAGCCTTTTTTTTCATTGAGAGATATTTTACTTTCCAATTGTGTTTGTGTTCTGGTGAACCTGAGGCGCCCATTGGGATATAGTGTTGATTTTGACTAGGTTTATTATCACGGGAAGGTGGTGACTCTGATCTTTGAGCCGAAGTCTCAAGTTCTGAAATTACTCTCTCAATGAATTCAAAATCTTCTTTTATTTTGTCAAGAGCATTACATAGCTCAATGATCCTCTTGTCATTTTTCCTGGATCAAGAGCATTTAATGGAATTACCATGACAAAGTGTTGGGAAATAAGAATGATTTTCTTTTACCTGGAATTGCCTTCATTTTGAGCATAGAACTGCCTTTTAACTTCATCGACTATGCTTAGGGTTGTCAGAAACTGACAGATGGAAGAAAATATTAGCTCTTAATAGAGTCAATCTCTGGTGCTACTTAAAACAAACATAAACAATGCAGTCACAAGGTTCAGAACACTGGAAAATTGAGTTAAGAAATTGCCTGGAATGAAAATAAAAACTAATTCATATATACCTTGGCTTCAAACTCCAGATATTCCTCTTTGAGAAATCTTTTTAGGCTCTTTAATTGTGAATTTTCAGTATCTCTACTTTTAGCTGCTTCTGACCTGATATTTAACCAAAAGTCTTTTAACAAGGAAGAAATCTTCATTGAAGACAATAAATTAGTATTTCAAAGAGAGAACGAATTAACCAGAGTACCCTTCTGTTGGTTGAAGCTCTTCCACCAGTTTTTTAATTGGAGCAACAGAAGGTTCCAATTGGTCCTGAACGCAATGATTTTCTTTAGAAACAACTGATGAATGCATTGAAAAATTATTATAAATAGCAGTGACGAGGACATAAAAAAAATCGGGGGCGAAACCATCTTAATTGATGGAACAATATGTACCTTATAAGTAGAGAGAAGATGAATAACCAGATGAACAAAATATTCTCCATGCGTATCCAATTCCTCACTTGAACATGCGCATATAAATACTTAAAATAAAAATATTGAATACAGAGAACTCACAATACTTCAAAAATAAGGGAAAAATTCAGGTCCTAATCGTATAACAAAGAGGAAGAAAAAGTGCATTCAAATAGACATACTTGACTTTCTTTTCCTTTTCTTCAATGAACATACTCTGGAGAACCCAAGTATCTTCCAAGAAATTAATCCATCTATTAACAATGTCTGCTTCGACTCTACATGAGGAAATCGATCTTGACAGCTCATCTTCCTATGACCAAAACCAAACAATTTGTTTTTATAAAGGATAAAAACAAGTTTAAATAGTTAAGAAAAGAATTGTCCACAACAAGCAGGAATGATAAATCGCCTGACATGGCAAGAGTTAAAGTGGCAATACCTTCGATTTCAAGTGCTCAAGAATCTGATTACTTGCTTCATCAAATTGCTCTCGCTCTTCCCTAGTATTGTGCAGGCGTGCACGAGCAGAAGCCAATGAGGTATTCACCTATATCAAGTGCCCAGCAATAAACTGTCAGCCAACAAGAGAAGATCGAAAGAACCCCATCAAAAATTTATATATATATGTATATATATAAATATATATAAGAATCGAAAAATACAAACTGCAAACACAGATTTCTTAAGGTCATAAGAAGAAATAATAAGATAGCTGGTAGTGCTGGAAATGTCTTGTCTTCCAAAACATGCTTCTTGCTTATGCATCTTGCACTGCAGACACACTACAGACACATAAACACAGTACATACAATCTCGAATTCAAGAAAAGAGAAACCTGTTTCAATTCAGCTTCAAGTTCATCCTTTTGTGTCTCAAGCTGTCCAATTTCCATGGCCAGTTCCTGGAAAATCCCATTATACTTATTTTTGGTATTCCTAGAGATCAAATAAATGGAAAAAAAAGAGAAACAGATTTGATCTGAGTTTGAGTTAAATAGTATATCAGTCATCATTCATTTGTATTACACTCAACCAAAGAGCACGAAAAAAGTAAAATTCCAGAGCTAGAAACGTAGAAATTTTCACTTCTTCAGGACGAAGGATTTTGCAGCTAAACCAGGTTGGTGAATCCAGCAAGTATCATTTTAATGACAGCACGTATTAGACAAAAATTGCAAAAAAAAGTAAAAACTAGCATAGGAATCTAATTAGGGAGCTAATTCGAAATGGAATTCTTTTTCACATTGCATCAAACAGGTATCTATAGGGAATAAATACAAAGAAAGAGCAGAAACAGTTCCGAAATTCTTAGTGCTTCATTTAACTTTATTTGGTCGATCTTCAGAATAAAATTAGAAACTTTGTAAAACTGATTTGCAAACCAAATTTGGTTTAACTAGAAGACAATGAAACCCCTTCCTAAACTAATTACAAAGTGAGTTTGATGGAATATAAAATTTAGTGTTCCAGTTTCACATAAAATTCTATACAGGTCAACTTTTTCGGTTCTTGTAGAAGAATTACATCAAGTTACAACTCCTAGTTGAACTAAATGTTGCTTGAAAAATAAATTCCATAAAATTTTTAGATTTGTTCCAAAGATAGTCTTAGTATAGTGATGCAATTTAAGCATGGGATCACTATCATTATCACATGAAAATGGAAAAGCTTTGAAGCAAATTCAGGGAAAAAATCACTTTTTGTGGAGTCTATATACCGTCTCCAGTTGGCTAACTTCATTGGTTCTAGCAACACGAAATCTGAGCGCCTCTTCTTTTTGATATCTGCTTGGAGACAGAGGAAGATAGAACTTTAGTAAAACAAATGCTACAAATATTAGGAAGCAGCATAAAATTCCGAAGGATTGGAAATAGAATTTGGATATGTATGTGTATTTATATAATTATGTAGAGATAGATTATACATATATTGACTTCCAAGGAAAAGTTCAAGTATTATAGAAAGTAAAGACATAACTTTCTTGCAGACAGAAACTTGATCATGCCAGAAGAAAATGTCCTATTACTATGAATATAATACTTACATGGCCAATCAATTAGAGAGCAAGCATGCACAAGAAAGAAATTTTCAGATACCAAATATTATGTGATGTAGGATAGGGAGAGCTTGAGCAGAAAACTTTGAGAAAATTTATTAACAACCAAAATTGGAGATGTAGAATCTCAATAATCAAAGATTAATTTATTATTTTTATGATATTTATGGTTAATCGACCAAATAATTAAGATAAGTTACCCTATTTATAGGAACCAAAATATAATTAAATTCAGAATTCTTAAATCTATCTAGTAATCTGACAAAACAGGACAATAAGCTAATTATTTAGAATATCATGTAATAGAGAACAACTAAATAAGATCTTATTAGATAGATTTATATCATTAATAAGCCTATAGATACTAGTTCCTAAATAATCTTTCTATATATTTATATCATTAATAAGCCTATAGATATTAGTTCCTAAATTATCTAAGTGTTTTAGTAATATATAAACATTATTTTACATAAAAATATCTTACTATTGAAAATGTCTACTTTAAGATTTTTCAGCTCTACGTCATTCTACTCCATTTTTTGAAAACTCAACCTCGAGTTTTAATGTAGTAGTAGAAGTAATATTACAATTTAAACATATCTTCCTAACAATTGAAATATGAAAAACTTAAAATTATTGTGAGAAAACAAAAATGTTTCTAAAACTATGGATTCTGAAGAAGCGAATGAGCAATTTGGCAAGACAAAATCTACAAATGGAAGAATCACCAAAGTCTGATTATAACCATTGGTTGCATAAAATGCTTTTATTGCAGTTTCTTCAAATAAAGCTTTTTTTTTATATTCATGGAGTTTAAAGTCAATAAGAATATCCTTATTCTCGACATAAGCAATACCATTCTTTGCTATTAAATCAGAAAATCGATTATTAGAAAATTCAACTTCATAAACAGAAATGACAGCCTATTCTACAATATCTTTTACTATCTCAATTACAACATTTATGTTTATATATTTGATACGATTAATTAATTCTTCATCATTAGGTTGTAATACTTTTAAAATTTTGCTCAATCACCATTACATTTACTTTTTTATTATTTATTTGCTCTTCATGATCTAGTGAAGTTTCGAATATATCATTGTTGATAAGGATTCCATACTAAATAGAATATTATATTAATTGAGATATTTTATTAGTTAGAGTTCTAATAGTAAAGTTATATCTTATAATTATAATCTATGTAAAATAAAAATAACTACTTTATATATATTTTTTAAGTGTAAACACAAAACATAAGAAATAAAATTAATAGTTTATTTTTCTTTAAAAATTTTCATGGTATCAGAGGCAAAATGAAGTTAATTTTAGGATTTTAATTTCATAATTTTTTCAAAATTCTAAAATAATAAAATAGACTGAGTTGTTACTTATATATAAAAACAAATCTAATCTCACCAACTATTCAAACAAAGCGCAGCTCACTGACACGAGACCGGAGGAGTCTCTGCCGCGCGTGAGCCACATGCGCCACGGGCAGTGGAAGCACGTGAACCCCATGCGCCATCAAGAATCACCTCATTTCGGCCGGAATCGTGTTGCATGGCCATCGTGCACCAAAATCCAGCTCTTTTTTGGCATTTTGCATGCGATCCAGCATGCGTCGCGCATCCAAACTCTAGACTTCACGCAGCTGCGTGCATTCGGCCGATCCACTATACCACGCCTTCCGCCGCGTCGTCTCGGCTGTTCCACACCTTGAGGCAACTCATCTAGACCTCCCGCGTGCCACCCCGCTCTAGCCGCGCACTGAACTGCACTGCATTGTCGGACAGACGTCTTCCACGCGCTATTCTAGCTTTCCGTGCACGGGGACTTCTGATCTCACCATTCCGTGTGCCGGGCCGACCCGTTCTGGTCATTCTGCACCCAAGCCGAGCTATCTGCGTCCAAACCACTGTCGAGCTGAGCCAAATCTGATTCCAGAATTTGTTATTTTTTCAGTTTTCTAATCTTTTTTTGACTCATTTGATGCAGATTAAGAGGGTCGTCTTTCCTTATTGGATATTTTTCTCATTTTTTTTAGTATTATAAGATTATAGATGCAAAAAATGTGAGTGTTACTAGTTTCAATAATCCTTCATTATAAATCAATCTCATAAAGTTTGATGGATCTAATTATCTTGCTTGCTCAAAATATTGTTTATTATTTATCAAATCTAAAGGATTGTAAGGTTATATTACTGGTGAGGTGAAAAAAAGCAGATGTTGATAATTTAGAATATAATAGATGGGACTTAAAGAGCTCATTGGTAATGTCATGTCTCATTAATTTCATGCAATACCAATTGCTAGAACATATATGTCGCTTAAAACTAATGAAAAAATATGAAATGTAGCATCTCTTACATATTCACAGATGGGTAATGACACTCAGATTTATAAATCCTGGGATAAAGTTCATAGCACAAAGGAATGAGATATGACTATTTCTCAATATTTTTCTAAACTTAATAGATTATGATAAGAATTAGATTACTATCAAGATTTTCAAACATATTATTCTGTAACTGCAGCCAAATTTCAAAAACTAATAGAAAGAGAGCGGATTTATGATTTCTTAACTGGTCTGAACACCGAATATAATTAAAAATAGATCCAAGTGCTTGGTAAAGATCTTTTTCTTTCATTAGAACAAACACTTATGTCCAATACGAAAAAAGTAGAATAAATATTATGTTTCACATTGCACCAATTAAGAAGATTGGATTAGTTACTTAGTATGATCAATCTAGAGATACACAGAAGTGTGATTATTGTGGTGAGCCAAAACATAATAGGGCAATTTACTGAAAGTTGCATGGAAGACCAATTAGAGGTCAGAAAAAAAGTAGAGGTGGAACCACAAGAGTTCAAACAAATTTTGTTGAAGTTAGGGAAGCACCTAGTTCACCATCTGATGGAGCATTTTTCATAAAAAAATTTCAAAACCTGAAGCGTCTTCTGAGTCAACTTAACTCTTCATCAACTGTTGGCACATCAAATATTGTAAAATCAGATATTGTTTATCTCTATCCTATTTCCACTCTTGATAATTGGATGATAGACTCTAGAGCTAACAGATACATGACAGACTCTTATAAAAAATTTTAAACGTATTCTTCTTGTACTGAAGGGGACAATGTCCGTATAGCAGATGGGTCATACACCCCCCATGTCGGGAACATGTTCTATTAATTGTACTCCTACTATTACACTGTCTTCAGTTTTATATATATCTAGTTTTTCTAACAATCTTTTATCTATTAGTGTCATAACTAGATATGTCAACTATAAAATTGAATTTTTTTTTTATCATTATATCTTTTAGGATCTTCAAACTGGGAAGAAGATTGACACTGGTAGACTGCGGAACTCAATTTTTTTTTAATCATTATATCTTTCAGGATCTTCAAATCGGGAAGAAAATTGACACTGGTAGACTGCGGAACTCAATTTTTTTTTTATCATTATATCTTTCAGGATCTTCAAATCGGGAAGAAGATTGACACTAGTAGATGGTTTATATGTCTTGGATAGACACCAGAACTCAATTGGAAATCAAGCCACTATTGGGAATAAAGAAATCAATATGGAGATGCTACAATGGCACCGACGATTGGGACATCCTTCCTTTTTTGTTTCAAAAAAATTATATTTTAATTTATCTAAAGAACTTTTATGAAGTCTTTATTTTGTGATACATGTGAACTTACTAAACATAAGAGCAGCTCTTATCATTAAAGTATAATAAAAATATTGATCCTTTTATAATTATTATTCTGATGTGTGGGGACCTACTCAGAATATTTTTCTTTATGGTCATACTTGGTTTGTTATTTTTATTGACTGTTGTACTAGATTATCATAAATTTATCTATTAAAAATAAAATGTGTTGTATTTTTATGTTTTCAATCATTGCATAAAATGATATACATACAATTTAGTACTAAAATTAAGATTCTAATAACTGACAGTGGTACAGAATATATGAATAGTGGATTTCGTACCTATTTGGAGTCAAATGTAATAATTCATAAGACAAGTTGTGCTACACTAGTGAACAAAATAGGGTTGCTCAAAAAAAAAAAACACAAATATTGGAAGTAACTCGCTCACTAATATTCATCATGAATCTACCAAATTTACTGAGGAGATGCAATTCTCTCAGTTATCTATCTTATTAATAGAATATTTTTACGGATTTTGAATTTTAAAAGTTCCATGGAAGTTTTGTAAGGAAAAAATTCTTACATTATTTCCTCAAAAGTGTTTGAATATGCGTGCTTTACTCATGTTAGAAATGTGGGTAAATTAGAACCTAGAACTCGTAAGTGTATATTTCTTGTATATTCTTCTACCCCAAAAAGTCTACAAGTGTTATCATCTACTGTCTAAAAAATATTTTATAACTATGAATGTTGCCTTTAGGGAAAACGAGTCTTACTTCAATTCATATCCAACACCTCTTCAGGAGGGAGTGTGAATGAAGAAGTGATAACTAATTGGTTAATAATTAAGAGCCATATTCATGGAGAGAATTCTATTGTAGAAAGTTTTACTTAAAAAGATAATGTTGGATGTTTAGATAAACCAAACTTGAAAAGCTATTCAAGGAAAGAGAAGTCAGAAAAAGCTATCATTCAATTTGTTCCATATTAAGAATTTTCTCTGGTTTCAAAAGATACTAGTGAGTTATCTTTCTCTTATAATTTATCAGATAAACCTATTACTATTAGAAAAGGAACGAGAACTTGCACTAAGCACCCTATATCTAAATTTATCTCCTATGACTCTCTATTTTTCTTTTATAGAGTTTTTGTCTTATCTATTTTTTCTATGTCTATTCCACAGGATTTGAAAGAAGGTCTAGAAGATCTCAAATAAAAAGAAGTCATGATTGAATAAATGAGAACATTAACAAAAAATAAAATATGAGAACTTATTTCACCTCTATAGGGAAAGAAGATAATTGGTTGCAAATGGGTGTTTACCGTAAAATACAATTCAGACAGATTGATCGAAAGGTACAAAACTAGATTGGTGGCTAAAAGATTTACTCATACTTATGGAATTGACTATCAGGAGACCTTTGCACTTGTTGCGAAGATGAAAACAGTTAAGATACTTTTATCTTACAGTTAACCTTGATTGAGATTTACAACAGTTTGATGCAAAAAATGCATTCTTCCATGAAGACTTAAAGGAAGAGATGTACATAGAGATTCTAACCGAATTTGAAGATGGAAGAAGCACGGAAAAGTTTGTAAATTAAAAAAGGCTTGATACGAATTGAAGCAGTCTCCAAGAGCATGGTTTGAACAGTTTAGAAGAGTTATGATCTTTTTTGGATATCAACAAAGTAATGTTGATCATACCTTGTTTACCAAACATCATGAGGGTAAGGTAATTTTTCTTATTATTTACGTAGATAACATTATGGTGACTGGAGATTACACAGAGAAGATGACTCGGTTGAAGGAACTTCTTTCTCAAGAGTTTAAAATAAAATATATAGAAAAATTACAATATTTCTTAGGAATTGAAGTTGATAGGTCCAATAAAAGGATTTTCATTTCTAAAAAAAAGCATATGCTAGACTTACTGAAGAGATTGGTATGATGGATTGCAAGCTGACATAATCACCTATTGAGAACAATCACAAATTATAAGTAAGTAGTGGTACATCAGTTGACTTGGAAAGATACCAAAAATTAGTTTGATGACTCATTTATCTCTCACAGACCAGACCTAATATACCATAGTCTGGTGAGTCAATACATGCATGATCCTCGTGAGACTCATTTACATGTTGTCTTCCGCATATTACGACACCTGAAGTCTGCACAAGAAAAATGTCTGCTCTTTTATAAATATGATCATCTTAAAATAAAAGCATTTACATATACCAATTAAGTTGGATCTCTACATGATAGAAGATTAATTATAGGTTACAAAACACTTGTAGGAAACAACTTGGTCAGATAAAAAATTAAGAAGCAAAATGTGGTTAACCCCTCCAGTGCTGAGGTAAAATGTAGAGTAATGGCTCAAAAAGTATGTGAATTATTATAGTTGTAAAAGTTAATGAGGGAATTAAAATTACTTAAAGAAGAGAGACTATTCATGTTTTATGACAATAAAGCAACTACTAACATTACTCATAATTCTGTTCAATATGACATAACAAAATACATTGAAATTGATCGACACTTCGTAAAAGAGAAAGTGGTTGGTGGCTCTTTATGCTTATATCATGTATCTTCTACCGACCACGTGGCTAATATTTTTACTAAAGAATTATACAATAAATTTCTTCAGAACTTGATTTGCAAGTTGGGCATGTGTGTTATCTTTGCGCCAACTTGAAGAGGAGTATTGATAAAGATTCCATGCTAAGTAGAACATTATATTAAATAGAATAGTTTATTAGTTAGAGTTTTAATAATAAAATTATATCTTATAATTAGAATCCGCATAAAATAAGGATAACTACTCTATACGTATTTTCTAAGTATAAATACAAAACATAAGAAATAAAATTAGTAATTTATTTTTCTCTAAAAATCTTCAGTCATGCTCGTATATAACAAATATTCAAGATTTATATAACCTTATGTTTTATATTCATTTCAGACATACCAATCTTATTATTTAAATCATTATAAGGAAAAAAAATGTCATGTTGTTCATGTGCCTTCTTTTCTTTTGTAAGTAGAACACATTTTAGGAAAGAATATTAAATTCTACTTGATGACATCTATCATATAAGTAATATTCTTGTAGAGAATTTCGAACCCAAATAGTATCTTCACAAAAATCATAAGTCACCGAAACTTGAAACCTTGCAGAATTTTGATTAATTTTGATTTTCTTCACATGTCCATGTTAATAAAAAATTTCATATAGATCATCAAGTAGATTATCCTTTATAACTAAACCATGTACTTAATAGAATGTAACTAAAAACACAATTAACTTTACTAATATTTTATATCTATCCAAAGTTCCTCATAACTCCAAGTATATTTTGTCTAAATTATTTACCTATAGAAAAGTGATTATAGAACAAAAATTTGACTAATCTAAAAATATCGAGAATTGGTCTGGAGGTTTGTGAACTGGACAAGTCAAACTGGATATGGTCAACTCGTTATGAACCGGTCAACATAAAGCTGGAGAATTCAAAAATCCACTTACATCAAATGGCACGTGGGAGTCATGCACTGACTTTTAGTATTTTTTAGCGTCTATTTTTTGGTGAGTGATTCAATTGGTAATGTTGGTTCCAAATCTTGGGCTAAGATCACTCTTCGCAATCAAGGAGGAGACTAGACTAGTATTTGCAATAATAATTCGGTGGTTTCTAACTAAGGATTCTGACAATAGTAAATATTAAGATATGGTGGGTAGATCATTTGAGAGTCTCTCAAGTCAATGGAAGAGTAGTTTCGACCACCTCCCTAGTAGCTAGAGATCATGTTGGCCGAAATTGTGGTGTTTCTCTTTTTTATTGATTGTAGCTGATTTAGGGTTTAAAGTTTTGAAGAATTTTCGAAGAAAACATTATTTACTTTTATTTTCTCATACTACTTGTGATATTACAATCGGAATATATATACAGAATTCATATATATCAATAAAAAAGTTTATATTATTGTAGTAATTTTACTTAGTTCTACTAATTAATTACATTATTATAGGAAAGATTATGAGAATGATTATAAATGAAAAATATCTCAATTAATAAAGTAACAAAATTTGTAATTAATACACTCTCTCAAGTTGATGCAAAAATATCATACATATCCAACTTGCAGATCAAATTATGAAAAAAAATGTAATAAAGTCCTTTATTGAAGACATATGTCACTTGTTCACTAAAAGACATATGATACAGGCATAAGGAACCATCATTCACTTTCTCTTTTATGAAGTGTCGATCAATCTCAATATGTTTTCTTTAGTCATATTGAACTGGATTATGGGTTATGTTAATAGCTACTTTATTGTCACAAAACAATGATAAACTCTCTTCTTTGAACAGTGTTAAATCTTTTATTAACCTTTACAATCATAATAATTCACATATATTCTGCTGCTTAGTTTTTCAAGTAACCAAATTGTCTTCTACAAGCGTACAATAGCTAGTAGTTGACCTCTTATCATCTTGAGATCTAGCGTAATCAATATCTATAAATGCTTCTATCTTAAGATGACCATTTTGGAGAATAGCAAATTTTTTTCCTAGTTCAAATTTTAAATATAGTGATATGTGAAAACGACATATAAATGAGGCTCGCAAAGATCATGCATGTACTGATTCATCAGGCTAACTGCATATGCTATGTCAGATTTGGTATGTGAGAGATAAATGAGTCTTCAAACCATTTAATATCTCCCCAAGTTTATTGATGTACTAATTCCCACTTGTAGTTTACGATTACTTTCAAGAGAAGACTCTATCGGCTTGCAGCCCATCATACTAATTTATTCTAATAACTTTAAGATATATTTTAAATATGTTTTCTTTTAAAGATGAAAATATTTTTATTAGATCTGACAACTTCAATTCTCAAGAAATACTGCAATTTTTTTTATATTCTTTATTTCAAATTCTTGAGTAAAAAGTTCTTTCAATCAAGTCATCTCCCTTATATCATCTCCAATCACAATAATATTATCTACATAAATAATGAGAATAGTGACTTTACCCACATAATATTTAATAAACAATATATGGTCAGCATTGCTTTAGTAAATAATTTTCTTTCAGACCATACTTTTGCAAATCTTCCCTTGTGTTCTTTCATCTTCAAACTAAAAGGAATCTCTATATATGTTTCTTCCTCTAAGTCTCCATGGAGGAAGACATTTTTTATATCAAACTGTTGTAAGTCCTAATCAAAGTTGGTTGCACAAGGTAGCAATATTTTGATTGTATTCATCTTCACACTAGGTATATATATTTCCTAATAGTCTACTCAATAGGTCTGAGTAAATCTTTTAGCCATTAATCTAGTTTTGAACCTTTCAATCGACCCGTTTGCTTTGTGTTTCACAATAAACATCCATTTATAACCAATCATCTTTTTTCTCAGTAGAGGTAAAATAAACTTCTAGAGTTTATTCTTTGTTAAGGATTTCATTTTTTCAATCATGATTTCCTTCAATTTGGGATTCTATAGAACTTCTCTACAATCCTATGAAATAGACACAAAGAAAAGAAATAAAACAAAAATTCTATAGGAAGGATATAAAGATTCATAAGAAACAAAGTTAGATGTAGGATGTTTAGCACAAGATCTAACTCATTTCCTAAGAACAATGAGTTTATCCACATTATCAAATAAATATATTAAGTATTTTCAGGAATTAACCAGTATTTTGATGAACTAATTAAATATATTTAAGAACCAAGAAAATTTCTTGACTTGAGACAGACTACGCGGTAGCTTTCTTTGTCTTATTATTCCTTAAATACCTTTTCAAGTCTGGTTTATCCAGCGGCTAA
>NW_019014578.1:294107-306699 GCF_000150535.2 Carica papaya
TATATAATCTAAAATGATAAAGCTGCCAAAATAGAAAATATATAATTTTTGAATCAAGGATATAATACACAGCAAAACTCAAAACAGGTCTCGAGATATTGAAAAAGAAAAATTAATAGAAATCCCAACTACTTGAACTTATAACGAAGATAGTCTGGAATGTATGAAGACATGAATCCCAATTTCAAAAGAAATAAGCTAAAAACAAGCAATCAAAAAAGTATTTTTCTAACAACCCGAGCCCCCAATTCAAAATTCTGTGCGCTCAATACTATGTCATAATAAAATAACTACTGAAATTATATAGAACAACAAAATCTTGGTGTTTAAACAATATATCCCTTGTACATCGGCTTAAAATATCCAATATACCTACAAGACTATTTTGTTACCTAAAACAACTATCATTATAAAATAAAATTAACAATCTGAATTATTGTTTGACAAAATAAAGTAGAACAATATCCTAACTAGTCTTTCGTTATTCAAGATTTGAATCTTAATCCTCTTGATTTGAAATGATTAATAAAAATAGGGTGAGTTACATTAATTCAATATCCTAACTAGTCTTTCGTTATTTGGAATTTGAGTTTTGATCATCTTGATTAGAAATGATTAATAAGAATAGGGTAAGCTATACTAACTCAATAAGAATATCAAAATTTTGCAATGGTAATAACAACCAAAATGTTATAGAAAATCATAAAACAATATATGGAGCAAACATTTTTAATAAAAGCTAAATGATGATGCATCATTTTTCTGTTTTTACTTAAAACCTTTTCTATTCCCTTCTTTACTAGCAACCATCCATGCACACAATATCAAGATATCATCAAAATAGAGTAAAAGACACAATCAATACATATCTCGATAACAATGTGAATTTCAGGGCTCTGTACCATTCTAAAAAATAAAGGTTACTTTCATTCTCATTTCTATTATATGTCATCATTTTCATTATCGGTATCATTGGAAGTCTATAGGATCCCCACTACACATGGATATACAAATATTTCTTTTATAATTCACCGGCTGACTCGATATCTTGTCTGGTAATGGACAAACCACTCTTATTAGACATCTTCATACCCTGTACGGTATGAATGTCGTTAAAATATCTCCCAAGCTCATCTGGTATGGAACTTTCTATCCCCGTATGACTGAGGACACGTCTATTATAGGGTTCACCCTATGTACCAAGTCCGTACACTCTCTCCCATAATACACGGTAAGTTTTACTTTTCAATGATTATTTCCATTTCATATATCAACTTTATAAATATAAATACCCTTGACATCTTATTCTTTCCCTGCTCAAATATCATATTTACATTCTAATACAAGAGAAAACTCACCTCTAAGTAATAACATTAATTTATGTCCCTATTTACATCGTCAACAGCCATCTCAATCAACACATGCACAACAACAATATTACCAACAATGCATATTCATACGATTCATAGTCAACAAATCAACCAGTAAACACATAAACATATATAAATCACACCAATATAACCGTCAAAACACATGTTTGCTATCCATACATCGAATATGTTCTCATATATATGTAACTTACACATCGACAACTATAAACTGTAAAAGAAATAAGAATAAAGATAAGATAAATAAACTAATAGATAAAAATAACAATATAAATAAAAATGTAAATAAAATACAAATAAAAATAAAATAAAATTAAATGGGCAAACCAACTAGAACAAGGATCAAAGTTAATTAACTCCATCGGCAGCATCTAATCGGATTGACAACACAACATGGGTTGAATTGATTTTATCTTTAATTTAGTTTTTTTTAAAGTTACGGCTTTGATTAAACCATCATAAAGGAAGGATTTAGGCATTCTTACTAGAGTCAGAAGCCGACCACGTCGTCCCAAGCAGCCGTCGGTCGCGGTGTTCACATCTCTTCCTCTTAGGTTGATGTTTTCCTAGCTAATCTATAGTAAAGTAATTAAAAATTGTCAAAAAAAGGGAAAAATAAAGGAAAGGGAAAAAATCTCGCTTACAGGAGCTGATTTAGACTTCCAGCACGGTGGCGCCACTGTCATTCCACCATCTGCAACTCTTTCTGGCATCCTTGCTTCTTCTTCATATGCCCCCCCTGTTAGCTAGGGTTTTTGGGGCTGATGGAGGAGGTGATTAAATACTCCTGGCCAAAAGATCACGACTGTTCGATCGGGTTAACATGGCACGCGAAGAGTCATTCAATCATAAGCACACGAATTGCCAGCATGTGATCCCACATCAGATGCCCTGCTAATGTGGCCACCATACGGCGTGACCCAATTGGCCGAGCTGCCACGTGGGTTATCCTACGTGGCCCGCTTTTTTAAATTTGTAGAGTGACCTTTGTCACTTAAAATCATTTCAAATGAGCCTTTTTTAATTCAAAAAAATATTTTAACTTCAAAATTTCTTTTCAAGAAAGCCATAATTTTATAATTTTATTTATATTTGATTTAATTAACTCAAACATTTTTTTAAAAAAAAAAATTTCTCTATTAACTTACAAAATTTAGTTATTTCTAAAATTCAAGCAATTACAATTTCCATCCATAAAAAAAAATTAGTCATCCAAATTTATACTACCAAATATTTAAAAACTATTATCCTTACTAATTCCCAGTGATCCCTTCACTAGCGATATGATTATAGTATTTAATATATGTAAGAGAATATTTCCCAGTGACTCCTTCACTAGCGATATGATTATGGTATTTTATATATGTAAGAGAATATTATCTTTTTATGTTGAACTTTCGAATTCCTTAATGTCAAGCATTACCTTGTAATAGCTTAAGTAGTTATCATTACCGTTTAACCTTATTTAGGAGTATCATGACTTGTTTGATCTTTACTCTTATATAGTCTTTTTATGTACATCACCTTCTCGATTCACCACAAGGATGAGTTTTTTTTATTTTTTTTATTTTTTATTGAGAGAGCTACAGTACCTTGTAGGTTTACCTTCTTGCAAAGTTCATATGCCTAAGTAAAAGGAAAAATCAATTGCCCTTTGAGTTTCTATTACTTAGGATTTGATGGTGCATCATTCTATTTATTTATTTATTTTATTATTATTATTATTATTTTGAAAACAAATTTGGTTTAGTTAAAGAATCATCTTTTAATTTAATACTATTCTCACCCTTAAGTTTCATGTGTCTAATTTAATTTATTGGTCTTTTATTTTTTTAATTAAAAACGTGACTAATTGCAATATACTTAACGAGTTATGGAATCTATGCTTATTATTGAAGATAATTAGAAGTTTCTTTGGTAGAAGGTCCGATCATCAGTCTTGTTATGAGTTTTTATGTTTAGTTATAGTTATTGTAGGTATTAGGTTCCTAATATTTTCAAGTGATCCCCTTAGGCATGACTTTAAGATATGATTCATAGGTTTATCATATCATCAATCTCTCCTTATTGGTTTGGAGAGAGAAATCCTCTAGGTGTGGTGGTTATGGTTCACTACGTCTCCATTGGCTACTATGACAATATATATTTAGGAGGTTTGTCTTGATATAATGTTTGTTGTGGGAACATGCCCCTAGGTCATTTCTTTCAATTATGAAAATTTACTTAGGAGTAACGAGAATTTTTAAAAAGGATCCTAGTTAGGCATGTTTGTTTCATTTTATTAGAAGGGTTTTTTTTTTCATATAATTATTCAATTTCTTATGATTCTGAATCTTTATTGCATTCCTTATGTAGAACTTAAATAAGGATTTCAGAACAATTAGGGTTATCTATTTTTCTTACAGGAATTCAATGAGAAATCTTATAATAAAATTTTGGATAGTTGTTTGACTCCTAATAGATTTAAAAATCATTGTTTAAGGTATATTTACTGGGCAATTTTTTTTTTTTTTTTTTTGCTGTAATATTGTCAAACTGTTTCTATCATGTCTTCCCAAGATGCAATTATATATATTTTTATAATTATTTTATCATCTCCAAATTTTTATCTTTTTCCTTATTATTTGGCTAATATTTTATTTACCAACATGGTTTCCTATATAATTTTAATTATCATATCCATTCAGGTATTTTTGGTTTTTCAAAACTTGATGTTATTCATGTTATTTCCTTTCACTATCTTTTATATACTTAGACTTTCTTAAACACCTTTATACTATACACACATAGTAAAAATGAAAAAAATTTGATGAAAGATGAAATTGAAAATAATTTAAAAAAAAAGGGATGAAAATTTGGGTTTTATGGGTATTTTTGAAAGGAAAATCAAAAAATTGTGGGTCAAAATATAGTTTAAGAAAATTTTACCACGTAGGATGCCCGGTCAGCAGCCCCGACGAAGCAGAATGCACCGCATAAGAATGGACACTGATGCGGTGACACGTGGGATGTAACACCCAATAAATTCTTGATTTTATTTATTATTATTATTATTAATTTTATTTATAATTTTATTATTTTAATTGATTAATTTAATTTAATTTAAATTGTTTTTAATAAAAATAAAAATAATAATAATGATAAAATGGGGTAAAAATATTATTTGGATTTAATTGAAATTGATTTTAGGGAAAATGGGTGAAAATTAGGATTCTGGGGGTATTTTTGAAAAGAAAATCAGAAATCGGGGGTCAAAACGCAATTTAGAAAAATTGTGCCCCGTCAGCGCCACGTCAGCGGCCACGTCAGCAGTCCTGGCCAACCAGGACCTGTCGCGTGGCAAGACCACGTCGACCCAGGAACGGGCCACGTGGGCGATCCGTGTGCCCGCGATCGGACGGCCCAGAGGCGTTCCCGCGCGCACGGATGGCCCAGATCAAGCGTGCGCACGGACGGCCCAGATGCAATCGCACGGACGGTCCAGATTCAATCAAGAACGAATGGCCCAGATTTAATCAAAATGGACGGCTGTGATCAAAAGGCAAAAGGGTATAAATAAAACCCCCACACCTGACCACAAAAACCCTAGCCGCCTGCCCTCGCCGGAGAAGACGGACCAGACGCCAGAGGAGCCGGCCGCCGCCACCCACCGCCGCACCGGGGAGTTTTTCGACCGCTGATCGAGGTAAATTTCATACCCCGGGCTCGTTTTTCCACGCTGAGTTCCCCTGTGGCCAAATCAGAGCCAAAATTCTGGCCAAACGGCCGGAAAACACGGCCGAAACCCAGCGGCGCCGCCGCGTCCCTCCTCGATTTTTGCCTCTGATGAGGCCCTTCCCGGCCTCCGTTTGATACAATTTTTATATCACCGTGATCACCATTCTTTTCTCTACAGGTTGATCGGAGCCAAATCACCAAAACACGAACCTCACCGGAGATCCGCCGCACCCGAGAGCACCGCCGTCGGTAAGCTTCGGTTTTTTGTAATTTTTTTGGTCCCCCGAGGGCCCTAGGGTTGTTTTATCGCAGGGACCGATGCAAGTGTGGCCGAATTCGGCTGAAAACGGCCAAAAACGGCCAACCCGAGGTGAATCATCGCCGCATCGAACTGTTCATCGTGATTAATCTCATCTATCCAATCGTGCCTAAGAAGGGAATGCATTTGAGCCGTTCACGCGTACGAGATTGAACTTGGGCCGTCAAATCGCTGGGCACATGGATCGCCAGCGTGGCACCGATGTCAGCGTAGTTTGCCATGCGGCGTGCTCTATTTCGTTGTGGCTGCTGACTGTGCCATCCCACGTGGGTGAATTTTTCGTTTTTTTCATTTTGACCCATTTTTTCTATTTTTTTTTCATAAACACCACCCCGAACTCAAAATTTCACCTATCTTCCCTAAAATTGCTTTCAATTTTGTCCATAATTTATTTTTCTCAAATAATTTAATAAAATTAAATTAAATTAATATTTAAAATTATTTTTATAAATATGAAAATTAATCCCGAACTAAATTTTGGGCCCGGATATTACAACTCCCGCACCATTAAGAAAAAAATTTGGTCCTTCAAATTTGTTACCCTTTCACTTAATCAAATAATTAGGGGTACTAGGTTCTGAAGTCCGATTCTAGCTCCCATATGGTCTCTTTCTGTTTGTGATTCTACCATATGACCTTAACGAAGGAAGTTTCTCTGTTGCGAAGTACCTTGCTCTTTTGATCTATAATGCCTACTGGTACCTCCTCATATGATAGATCCTCCTAGGATGAGAGGGGCTCATGGGATAGGATGTGTGAGGGGTTCGGGTTGTATTTGCGTAGTATGAACACACGAAACACATTATAGATCATTGATATATTTGGAGGTAGTGTTAGTTTGTAGGCGGTCATATTAATTCTTTCTAGGATCTCAAATGGCCAGATGAACCGAGGATTTAATTTTTTCCTCTTGCCAAACTTACTGATTTTCTTGAAAGGGGTGACTGTAAGAAACACTCGATCACCTTTCTCAAATTTTAAATCTCTCATCCAAGTATCCGCATAACTCTTCTGCATGCTCTGAGCTGTCTGGAAATTTTTCATGATCTTAACTATTTTGACTGTAGTCTCCTCTACAAGGTTTAGGTCAAACAATTTTCTATCATCGACCTCTTTCTAACAGATTAGCGACATGCATTGGCAGCCGTATAATGCATCGTACAGAGACATACCGATACTTGTTTGGTAGTTATTATTGTAGGCAAACTCTATCAAAGATAAGTGATCATTCCAATGGCCCCTGAAGGCTAAAACATAAGCTCGAAGCATATCCTCCAGTGTACGAATCGTTATCTCTGATTATCCATCAGTTTGAGGGTGAAATGCTGTATTGCGGGATAATTTCGCTTCCATGACTTGCTGAAAACTAGACCAAAATTGAGAACTGAACTTGAAGTCTCTGTCGGATACCACTGTTACTTGAACTCCATGTAACCTAACTTTCTCCTAGATATATATTTTTGTTAGCTTGTCTAAGAGGTCGATCATCTTGATAGCCAATAAGTGAGAGGACTTGGTGAGCCGGTCGATAATTACTTAGATAGTATCATGTCCCGAATGTGCCTTAGTCAACCATATCATGAAGTTCATTGTGATATGTTTTCATTTCCGCTTTGGAATTAGTAATGGCTGAAGTAGCCTGTTTGGGCATTGATGCTCTGTCTTAACCTGTTGACATACCAGACACTTGGAGACAAAGTCGACTATCTCTCTTTTCATCATACTCTATTAAAATTAGAGTCGTATACTTTGATATATTTTAGTACTTCCAGGATGTACGACGAACTTTGAGCTATGAGCTTTTATCATGATATCTCTTTTAAGTTCACTGTCATCTGGAACACACACTTTGTCTTGAAACCTGAGCAACCCATCGGCAGAGATTTGAAATTATGGAGTTACTCATTGTTTTGCATCATTCTTGAGAGCTGCTGTGGTGAAATCGGTAAATTTGACTTCCTTTATTCTCTGGATTAATTCAAGTTGGACAATCTGGTGGGCCAAACATGTAACTCTTTTTAAGTCTTGAAGTCGTATTTGTTGTGCAGCCTTTATTACCCTGCATTCAGAAACTATTAAGTGAGCTAACATACCATCACTTTTTCTACTGAGTGTGTCGGCTACCACGTTGTGTTTGCCCAGGTGGTATAAAATATTACAATCGTAGTCCTTGAGGAGCTCTATTTAACATCTCTGATGCATGTTGATATCCTTCTGAGTGAATATGTACTTCAAGCTTTTATAATCAATATAAATCTCAAAATTCTCCCCTTACAAGTAGTGGTTCCAAATCTTCAAGGTATGGATAATGATGACAAATTCTAAATCATAGTAGGGTAATTTTTCTCATGACTCTTTAATGGCCTGGACCCATAGGCTATGACATTCCTATACTATATCAGAACATAACCCAACTCCTTGTATGAGCCATCACTATACACTGCATATGCACATGTCCCACTCAGTAAAGCCAACAAGGGTGCAGTAGTCAATAGCTTCTTGAGTTCTGTAAAGTTCCTTTCATAATTCTTATTCTATTCAAACCTAACGTTCTTCTTTGTGAGTCGGGTCAAAGGAGTGGCTAGACTAGAAAATCTTTTCACAAACCTATGATAATAACTTGTCATTCCTGGAAAGTTATGAATCTCTTTAACCGAAGTCAATTTTTCCCAATCAAGTACGGCCTTAACTTTTTCTGGGATTATTGATACTTCATCCCTTGATATGATATGTCATAGTAAGATAGTCTGTTTGAGTTAGAAACCACATTTGTTCAATTTTGTGTACAGTTTCTTCTCTTTGAGAACTTACAAAACTTGAGTCAGGTGGTGAACGTGTTTCTCTCTACTCTTTGAATAGACCAGGATATCATCGATAAACACAATGACAAACTAATATAGGAATTGTCTAAAAATCTTTTTTATCAAGTCCATAAAAATGGCTGATGCATTGGTTAGTCCAAATGGCATGACTAAGAACTCATAGTCTTCGTACCTGATTCTAAAAGCTATTTTGGGAATGTCATTTGCCCTTATCTTTACCTGATGGTAATCTAAATGCAAGTCTATTTTGGAGAAGACTTGGACACCCTGTAACTAGTCAAAAAGATCATCAATCTTGGGGAGGGGTACTTGTTCTTGATCGTGACCCTATTCAATCCTCTGTAGTCAATACATAATTTTAACGTCACATCCCATTTCCTTGTAAATGTGACTTCAGCACTTCAAGGAGATACATTGTATTGGATGAACCCACTATCCTACAATTCATTACTATTTTTTTCTGCTCTTCCATCTCCATACGACTCATGCGGTAAGGGGCAACTGTAGGCTGGGTGCCAGGCTGAAGATCTATGGTGACCTCAACTTTTCTGTCTATTAGCAGTCCGAGTAATTCATCATGAAGCACATTCAGAAAGTCTCGGACTACGGGATATCTTAAATGCAAACTTCTTTCTTAGGTTTGCCGAATGTAGAAAAGACAACCAAGTTAAAATACTATATAATAAATAAATTGCCATGAGGGAATAATATTTAAAATTCTTATTAACTTGTAAATGACTCTTCACTAGTAGAGTTGAATATAAGTTTTTTGTGGAAATAATTTACGATGGTGTGATACATCACTAACCAGTTCATTCTTAGAATTATATCAAAGTCCTCTGTGTCAATCTCTGTCAGGTCCATACTTAATTTTTTATCTGTTATGTTTATGATACAAGCTTTGTATATAAACTCCCCTTATAGTGTTCTACTTCTAGGAGTAGACACAAATAATATAGAATCAAATATTTCAGGTAATACATTCAAGTTTTGTGCAAAATCATGTGAGATAAATGAATGTAAAATACTAGTATCAATCAAAATATATTCAAGGTGATTACAGATAGTGTACGCTGTATCACATCCGGGTTAGCTTTAGTATCTTGTTGAGTGAGGTTGTAAGTCCTGCCTTGAATAGGAGATCTAGCCTAATTCTAATTTCGTGGGCACTCTCTCACGTAGTGTTGGGCACTCCCACATATGTGGTAGGTGTTGTTGAGACGATAGCAGGTTCGATCCCTAAAATTCTTATCACAGTTCTGGCAAGTCCTACCGTGTCCTATTACTGGAGCCTGAGGAGGAGCTTGAGTGACTAGCCTAACCTTCTTGCTTTGCTGAATCGATACAGAGAGTGCTGGTTTGCAGTGTGAAATCGGGGGTTTGGGATTCCCCATTATTGGAGGAAAGATGCAAAGGTTCCTCTCTACTAACTGTGTCTTGGCCAGAATGGTTGAGTAGGTGCTGAGCTCAAATACGTACAGCAGCTGTCTGATCTCAGGATGGAGGCCTCACTCGAACTTTCTTATCTTCCTGCTCTTATTCATCATGCTATCAAAAAAATACCGGCTCAAGTTTAGAATATTTCGGACATACTCTATCATAGTCATATCACCCTGAACTAGGTGTACAAACTCCATTTCTTTCAAATGTCAAAGGTGCTCTAGGAGGTACTCTACATTAAAGGCCATTAGGAACTAATTGTTCAAAAGTGATTGGAATGGGCAGGATGGCTTGCTTAAGCTGCCACCAATGACCTACCTCTCCCACGAGTATGTAGATGGAAAGTACAATTGTCTGTTCAAAAAACACCATAAGAGTCACGAAGGCCTTCTCTATCTCAACTAACCAATACTCAGCCTATTCGAAAGATGATGCCCCTGCAAAGGTAGATGGATTTAGTCTTTTGTACTTTTCAATATAGTTTAGGTCCATCGTGGGTGAAACTAGGTCCCGTGTAAGAGGGATTGGACTATGTTGTAGAGGGACCAGATGGCCCTGTGTCGGTGTCAGATGATACGGTGAAGGAGTAGGGTTGTACCAGGATGGCTTAGATCTTCTTGCTGCAAGGGTGGCTCAAATTGTGGCAGTGGGGGAGGGTGAGACAACTCCCTCCTTTCTTCTCGAGCCTGCTGGGTAAAGATGAGTCTCTCCAACATCTCAAAGAGTCAGTCAACATCCTCTCGAAGCGAACCATCCCAGGCTGCTCAGTTTAGTGGGTGTCTTCCTCTCTTCATATCCTTGTACCTACATTTCACTTGAAAAAGTTGAGTGATAGTTTATATTTTGTGTTTTTATGTCTTTTTGTAAAGAATGGTTCCGAGAAACATGGCTCTGATACTAACTGTAAAGTCCTGAAATCTTAAAGAAAATGAATTTATAATTTAAATGCAGAAGCGAATAATAATGTTAGGGTTTACATTCTTTACACAATAAATTGAATTGCCCAATAGGGTTACGAAAATGTCCATTCTATGTGATTTATTAAAGATAAATGGTAACTAAAGAAAAACGAATAAATAAGTATTCTAGAGCAACCTTCATTGGCACTTGAAGGGAGTCCGGGAGGTGAACTACTCACAACTCTCTTGTTGATTGGGATATGAGTCTTAGTATTCTTGATCTGAAATAGTTAATGAAATGATGAGCGACACTATCCTAGAAAGAATATCACACTAATCATTTATAGAAAAAACTGAAGGTTGGTAAAAATCAGAAAACAACTAATGGAGCCCTTGCTTTAAGTAAATACTTTTAACTTTAAAACTTTTTATTTGATACTTACCGTCACAGTTTTTTTCTAAAAATAAACTATTAAGATAATTAGCCAAATGACGTTTTAATTTCATGCATAGGATCATCAATCTTTCTTTTTTTAACCTATTTACTGGGACCCTTGAGGGTATATAGGGATATCTCTCTACTTGTGAATCCAGTATCAAAATTTGATAATTAATCTGACTGTCTCATACCCCATCCGGTAATGGGCGCCAAAAAAATCATCGCCTCAATACTTCTCCAGTATGAGGGTGAACCATATCTCCAAAATTCTTCTGATATGGGACTTCTCAAGCCAGTTCAAATGAGATAATGTCTACGGTAACGTTCCCTATGTACCAAGTCCGTCCACCATTTTCCAAGATGCCTAGTAAGCTTTCATTTATTTAGACTCACATCATCCAAACAACTATTAAAGCATATCAACATCTTATTCATATTTATAGATTAATTGAAATGACACTTAAACAAGTGATATAGTTAGCATAACCAAATAATCAATAACCAGAGTACCGAATAAACAATACAAGAGGAACCAAATAACCAAATAACTGAGAAGACCATAAAAACCATCAATTCAATTATGCATAGTATAATAATAAGCAAATACAGGCAGTACAGAAAAATAAACAGGGAATCAAGATCAATGTGAACTAACCGGTTCCGACTCCACTAGTAACCTGTAATATTTTTAGAATTTTTTTAGTTTTTCACAAAACACAAAATTATCAATTATTAATCATCAATTTACTATAACTAAGAATCGGGTGATAGATTTTTACCCGGATCAGTGCTTTAAAATGTTGTGTTATTACTACGCCTCCTAACGGGTCTCGAATTTTCTGAATTTTTATTATAGGAATCCAAAATACTCGTTATGTACTTAAAAATACCTTAAAAATATAAAATTAGTGTTGAAAACCCTTTTCGACAAATTTTAGGATTCTAGCACGGCAGTGCCACTGTGTTTCGGCACCGACTCCATCACCTGCGACGGTGGTTCTCATTGACCTGATCAGTTTTAACCGATTTTACATATATCCTTATAAAAAAATATGTTAGGGGGCCTCGGTTGGCTAGAAAATCACAAAAATCCGAACCTATCGGCGGGGGTCTTTGGGTGCAGCAGTTCCGCCAGTTCTCCTTCGTGGCTAGTGTTTCTTCTTCGGCTAATCTGCACAGAAAAGGACGGTAAACACAATGGTCAAAAAATTTTGTGAAATAGAAACCATAAGAGGCTCATCGGAGGGTTTTAGGGTTTTGGTCGCAGCAATTTCACTGGACTTTACCCATAGTTTCCAGTTCACCCGTCGTTCCTTTTGCTCGATATGGCCACATGGAAACTCAGAATCGAAATTAGAGCAGGTATGGAAGAATTTTATCTTTTTTTGCGACCGATGGCAGCGCCCAGGGGTCGATCTCCTTCTTCGGCGGTTGGTCCTTCTTCTCCAGCGAGGGTAGGTGCGGCTAGGGTTAGGGTTCCCCTGCGACGTGATAGTTATATACTTATCTCGTGTCGATCTGAGCTCTCCAGCAAGTAGAGTCGTCCGATCGTTACCTGTTTAGACCAA
>NW_019014578.1:361916-384962 GCF_000150535.2 Carica papaya
TCATCGTCATACATCTAAATGTACATGCATGTTTTAATGATATAGTAGGTTAAGTTGAAGATGGATACGAATAATATATATCAGGTTGCTTGATGGTCTTTAAATCCTATAGAAAGAGAACAAGCTATTGCTTCATCCATTAATTGGTACTTCGTAGAATGTGAAATAATGTATGAAAAAGTATTTATCATAGTATTTGGGTACTAATAACCTTTAATAAGTTAATAAAATGAATGTTTTGTAGAAGTTTTTAACACAAGGCTTTCAAAATAAATATTGAAAAAAGAAACTTGCAAAAACAAAAATACCCAAAAATTCAATTCATTTCCCTTCTTAAGTTACCACACAATCAAGGTTAACAAGTACGATCTACACAAGTCTCTAATTTAGTAATTTAATTATCAAGGGAAAAAACCAAACTAATAACATTTGATAACGCCATATATAAATTTAAATTAGTATCTCTCAAAAAAGTAGTTTAAGAAATTCCTTAATCATACATAAGATAGAAAATTAGTCATATCTCAATCCTTGATCTATTAGATGACATGTATTTTCCTAAAGTGTCAAAAATGTCTTGTAAACATCATTTTTTTTTTCTCCTTTTCATTTTCCTTTGCTAGTATTGTATCGTAGTAAATTCAGTTATTGTCTTTTAATATAAGTTCTTGTTCTCTATTTTTTCTACGTCAAGTCAAACTAAATCTAATTTTATCTTAGTGGCTCTCCTTTAACTCGTAAAAAATGAGAAAGACGTTGAGTAATAAAGCTAATAAAAAGTGAGTACCATGTTGTTTGTTGGTATTATCGTGTTAGTACATTAATTTAGACATAACAAGATAGAAGAAGGAGGAAGAAGATTAAACTTAAAGGACGAGAGATACCATAAATAAAAAATGAGAAACTAATAAGAAAGTAAGAGTCGGAGTAAATAGAAGGTTCAATAACTTGAGAAGAGAAGAGGACACATTTTTAACTTTTTAGGGTTTTTTAGTCCAACTTTGTTATGCATATAATATATCTATATATAGCAATCAATATATATTAATTTATTTTTAACAATTATTTACTTGGACAAGAATTGTACTAGGTTAAGACTACTTCTTTTACTCCATATAACACGAAGGGTTGATTATCAAACATATATCTGGAATTGAGTTTTACATAAAATTAAGGAGTGTAAATATCTAAAATTAAAAGAATATTTTTAATATTGTAATTAAATTAAGACTAATCTTGGTTTAACTTTATTATAAATTAATTAAAACACTAACCCAATAAAAAGACGCCAAATCAACAACATAAGACTTATATCGGTTATTAGCTGTCACATCAAACCACGTCACCTCACCTCACCAGCTCCGCCGTTATAAAAAATTCACCGAGGATGGTACCGAGAAATTTCCTCCTGATTTTTCTTTTAAATTTAAAATCAACTCAGCCTAATTATCGTCGCTATAATTTGATTTCTACCAGCAAAAAAGCAACAGGAAGAAGAGGGGAGAGACAGAGACATACACATAGGGATAGAGATAGTGGTGGGAGTAGTGCGCCCCTCGATGCGAGCGTGAGAAAGAAGATCGCCATTGAATTGAATGAGCTCTCTCTTTTTACGCTTGTTTTCCATTTCACTTTTGTTTTCTCGAGAAACAAACACCGGCGAACCTTTCGTGATAACTGAATCAAACTCGGTAATCTCCAAAATCTTAAAGACTTTCTTGTTCTCAGTGATTTTCGTTTTGTTTCATTTCATTTTTCTTATTTTTTCTGCATCTTTTTTTTTTTAAAAAAAATTTCACATATTCGATTTTCGGTGCTTTCAAACTCGGTAATCTCCAAAATCTTATACTTGTTCCAGTGATATTTTCGTTTTGTTTCGTTTCATTTTAATACAGTTTCATATTTTGTCTGCATGTTTTTTTTTTTTAAATTTCACATATTCGATTTTCAGTGATTTGGCGGTTGGATTTTTTCCCGGGGAAGTCCTGCGAGAAAATTTCAACTTCGATTTCGCAAATGGGGAAAGGTGGCCAAGACTACGGTAAGCAAGAAATCATTAGCCGAAGACAGACTGATCCAGAGGCTTTCCCTGCTTGGGGTAAAGATGTTCAGGAGTGCGAGAAATACTACCGAGTGAACCGGAGATTGGGCCTGTCGACAGCCGAAGTCGAAGAGAGGCGTAAGATCTATGGTTTCAATGAGTTGGAGAAACACGAAGGCCCATCGATTTGGAGTTTAGTCATCGAACAATTTAATGACACTCTAGTTCGGATCTTACTCGTTGCGGCGGTTATTTCCTTTGTGCTTGCTTGGTATGATGGTGACGAAGGCGGTGAAATGGGAATAACTGCGTTTGTTGAGCCTCTCGTCATATTCTTGATTCTGATTGTTAACGCGATCGTCGGGGTTTGGCAAGAGAATAACGCCGAGAAGGCTCTAGAAGCGTTAAAAGAGATTCAATCGGAGCACGCGGCGGTGATTCGTGAAGGGCGTAAGATCCCTGACTTGTCTGCGAAAGAGCTTGTGCCGGGTGATATCGTGGAGCTTAAAGTAGGCGATAAGGTGCCTGCGGATATGCGAGTAGTGGAGCTGATTAGCTCGACGCTGAGGGTGGAGCAGGGATCGCTCACTGGAGAGAGTGAGGCCGTGAATAAGACCAACAAGGCAGTCTCCAGTGATGCTGATCTTCAAGGGAAGAGATGCATGGTTTTTGCAGGGACGACTGTTGTGAATGGGAATTGCTTATGTTTGGTCACGCACACTGGCATGGATACTGAAATTGGTAAGGTTCATGCGCAGATTCACGTGGCGTCACAGAGCGAGGAGGATACACCATTGAAAAAGAAGCTGAATGAGTTTGGGGAGGTGCTAACTATGATAATTGGAGTCATATGCGTGTTTGTGTGGCTGATTAACGTTAAATACTTCCTTACTTGGGAGTATATTAATGGATGGCCGAGAAACTTTAAGTTTTCTTTTGAGAAATGCACGTACTATTTCGAGATTGCCGTGGCATTGGCTGTGGCCGCAATTCCTGAAGGTTTGCCGGCAGTAATCACGACGTGCTTAGCTCTTGGCACCCGTAAGATGGCTCAAAAAAACGCCCTTGTGCGTAAGCTCCCCAGTGTTGAAACCCTAGGTTGTACGACGGTGATTTGTTCTGATAAGACCGGAACTCTGACTACCAATCAGATGGCTGTGGCGAAACTTGTAGCCATGGGTCGCACGGCTGATAGATTCAGGAGTTTTAAGGTTGATGGAACCACATATGATCCCCGCGATGGGCAAATACATGACTGGCCTACAGGTCGCTTGGATGCTAATCTTCAAATGATTGCGAAGATAGCTGGCGTTTGCAATGATGCTGGTATTTCTCAGTCAGAGCATAAGTTTGTAGCCCATGGAATGCCTACTGAAGCAGCTCTAAAGGTAGTACACACTTAGCGTTTCTCATATTCGTGTATTTTATTGAGGTATTTGTTCTCTTTTTATTAGTGAAGGTTCCCGATGACTCCTGCAGGGGACATGACAGAGGTCTTTAGTAAATGCATTCAGTAAAATGAGAACGTCTACTCTTATTGAAACTAGCCAGTTAAGATGTCAAATTAGTGAAGCTGAAATTTATTATTTTTTCTTTCTTGTCATTCAGGTTCTAGTTGAGAAAATGGGCCTTCCGGAAGGGGCAACCGGCTGCAATGATCTTCTACGTAAGTTGAGACTTGTTGGACCCTTTTTTTTTTCTCTTTTCATTCTTAATGTTTCCCTTTGAATTTGACTTGCTTTATTTTCTATATCAAAAGGCTGTTGTCAGTGGTGGAATGAATATGCACGTCGGGTTGCTACTCTAGAGTTTGATCGTGATAGAAAGTCCATGGGTGTTATCGTCGACTCCCGTGCAGGCAAGAAATCACTCTTAGTGAAGGTGGGTTTTGTTCTTGTCCTGACTATTGGAAAATTATTGTGAAATTTCTATTACAATCTTCCTTCTCTGAATTTTTATTGCGTATGAGTTCCATTGATTGATGGATATTCTTTGTCATGGAAAGAACCAGTTATTTTCAAGTCCATAACATTCCCCATTATGCATATCAAATGCGAAACAGATAATTTTGAAGTGTTCAGCATCTTCTTGAGAAGATTTACGTTTGTTTTAGAAGAGAAGTGTTCAGAATCTCTTAATCCCGCATGCATGGTAGGATTTTATTATATCAAAATTAGGTTGTAGAGGATTCTTGTTACTCCTGTCTCGTAGCTGTGATGTGGTATTATTGTACATATTAAGTTGCAGGCTATAAGGGCCATGCTTATTCTGAGAAATAAGAACAGGTAGTCTTTCTAGAGTTTGATTCTGGACTGTGTAGCAGCAGTCTGTGACTGTAGACAGTCAAGTATTCCCTAACTTCATATTCATTCCGAGATTTTTTAATCAGTTTCTTGTGTGATAATCACTAATAATGCAGGGTGTCTGCATATAGGGGATCTTTTGTGACATTAGCATGTAATTGTGAAAGCTGCACCGGAGTTATAATATCAATTGCTAATTTGACAGGGTGCTGTAGAAAATTTATTGGAGAGAAGCACAAAGATGCAGTTGCTTGATGGTTCTGTTGTCCCCCTCGATCAACATTCGAGGGGGCTTATCCTAGAAGCACTTAATGATATGTCTTCCGGTGCATTAAGATGTTTGGGTTTTGCATACAAAGATGAGCTGCCTGAATTTGAAACCTACGATGGTAGTGAAGATCACCCTGCTCATGAGCTTCTTCTTAAACCATCCAACTATTCATCAATTGAAAGTGGACTAACTTTTGTTGGTTTGGTTGGACTGAGGGTAAGTCGAAAAAGAAAAACTGGGATCCATGCCTTTTGTTTCCTGTTCAAATCCTTTGTTGTTTCTCCAATGACACTTGGTTGTACCTTTTTAATTTTCTCAGGATCCTCCTCGGAAAGAGGTTTACCAGGCAATTGAGGATTGCAGAGCAGCTGGCATCCGTGTGATGGTGATAACAGGAGATCACAAGAATACGGCTGAAGCTATCTGTTGTGAGATTGGTGTATTTGGAATTAGTGAAGACATCAGTTCAAGGAGTTTAACGGGAAAAGAGTTCATGGAGCTGCATAATCAGAAAGCACACTTGAGACAAAGTGGTGGGCTTTTGTTTTCTAGGGCTGAGCCAAGACACAAACAAGAGATAGTGAGGTTGCTGAAAGAAGATGGAGAGGTTGTTGCCATGACTGGTGATGGAGTAAATGATGCACCTGCCTTGAAACTGGCTGATATTGGGATTGCAATGGGCATATCCGGCACAGAGGTATTTCATCTTTCATCAGCTGTTATCTCATGATTTCTTTTGAAGGCATATTTCATCTCTTTGTTGTAGACAAATAAATATAAAACAATGGAAATGCTAAGAAAATTAAGGTAGTGTTGGTATTGCAAAAATTATAGCACTGCACTCCAGGATATTGTTCAACTCTTTTTCTGAGAAAAAATACAGAACTGAACAGCATAAAAACTTTTGTTTTGAACAACTTTGTTACTGAGAAACACTGTTCTATACTAAATTGGAGAACAAATTTATTTATTTATTTGAAATTCCAGCCCCAAAAACTAACTAGGACTGAGGAAGGGGCCCCCATGTTAGAATTCTTCTAACCGGCTTCGTGCAGAAAGCCAATCCTATTCCTCCGTGCCTCAATCCACTCATGCGGAACTGTCGCATTCTCTCTTAGGGTAGGCTTAAAGCACTCCTGCCCTTGGCCATCCCATGTTCATTAAGGCATGATTTGGCCTTCCTGATGCAACTCTATTGATTGGGATGATGGTGGAAGGTAGAGAGGAGAGGGGGATGATGAATTTTTATCTTAAATTCTTTTTTAATTTCATTTAATGATTTGATTGAGTGGATTAATTAGCTTATTAAACTTATTAATGAATTAAACTTAACTTGTGTTATTTCAAAAAAAAAAACTTATGTTTAGCTTACTTATTATAGAATGATTAATAACTCAAGAAACAATTATTTTTTATTTAATTTATTAATTTCCTTCTAAATTTATTTACTAATTGATTAAATTTAATTCATTTTTATAACTTAAAAGAATGTAAGATTTGATTTAATACTCTTAAAGACAGAATAATTGAACTTTAAATATTGTAAGGGTATTTAAGTATATAGTCTATCTTCTCATGTTCATTGACCAAAAAACGTAAAATCAAATTTGTACCATCCAGTGCTATGTAGTCCTGTTTGTTTCTTTTGCAACCTCCAAACATCATACTAATTTAATTAGTCCTGTTTGTTTCTATCTTATGTTGTTTTCTTTATCAAATGCATACCACACTACGTAAGCAATAACCAGATTATCTTATGTTGAAGTTTAACAGCATGGTCAGATTATTTTTAATTGGAGTACAGACGATTAGCTGTGGGTTGCATAGGTTAGAGGAGTGATGGTGGCTTTGGAACTCTGGAACTGGTTACAGGCCTATACAATGCAATAACCAGATTTATCAGAATATATTCCCCATAATTATTGTCGTTAATGACATCCCCATTTACCTTGCTGTTCTGTTGTGTTAGTGTAAATTATTTAGTTGCTTTTTTGTTGGTGGTTCCTCATCAGCTTAAATCTAAATACTCAACTTTTAATTTTCTCTCTTTGCAGGTTGCAAAAGAAGCATCAGACATGGTGTTGGCAGATGATAACTTCAGTACAATAGTGGCTGCTGTTGGGGAGGGTAGATCTATCTACAATAATATGAAGGCTTTTATCAGGTTTGCTTGTTCATTCTACAAATCTGTTTGGTGCCAGATGGTTCAATTTTTTTACTGTATATTTTCCAAACCCTCAGCAATTTCCAAATTTATTATCATTATTATATGTGTGCTTTGAACTGCTATGAAAGCTGATGTTTTAGGTTTTAATGCGTACATCTGTATGGAGACTTATTTCCTGCACTCTCAATGGTTCAGGGAATACAAACAAATTGAATAGAAATTGGAATAAAAATATTATTCCATGTCCAGTTCAAGTTGATTGTTTTTTATTCTTACCATAATCATTAGGGGTACAAGTACATATTTTGGTTGAAGTTATGAATAAAGGGATTTCATTATGTATTAGATACGTAAGTTATGACTCATACATATTAACTAATTAAATTCATGAAATTAATGGAAATGAAACAGGTTTTAACCAAATACAAGTTAAGTGGTTCCTGGACTTTGGAAAAATTGATAAAATGGCTTAGCAGGCATTTCAAATTTTTTTTGGGGTGAATAACTGACTAATGATTATTCTGGAGAAAGTCCGATTTAGAAGAAAGTACCTGTGTTAGAGTAGTTTGTTCCTCTTATATCTTCATGTTGCTTGATGGGTGTGTGAATCTTTCTTTTGTATAATTAACTTCCATTGAGAAAATAATTTTCTAAGTTCCTGATACTTATCTTAACTCTTTCTGGGTTATTTTTCTAGCTCATGTAACTCTGGTGCATAAAGTTCTACTTCATTTTCGTCCACTGAATATTAGGGCATGATGGTGTTACTGTACAAATAAATTACATTCTAAACTGCATATTTGGAGAAATTGTGGCGTAACCAATGCTTTGTATTAATTATGTTTATTAATAGGTCATTTGTCATTGTTTCATAAATTAAACTGTATTCCCTGACAAATTTCCAGTAACAACCATGAAATGTCACTCTCCTGAATTGTATTGTTTCAAGTTTAAACCTCGGGTATTGTAGATTTGTATTGATCATGAAACCTTTCTGTATTTTTTAATTTGTTCTTGTCTTCTCGTTACCAGTTATATCTTAAGATATACCAGGACATGTGTTAATTTTCATTTATGATTTGAACTGCTTTTCAGGTACATGATCTCTTCAAATATTGGTGAGGTTGCCTCAATTTTTTTGACGGCGGCTTTAGGTATCCCTGAAGGCCTGATTCCTGTCCAGCTTCTGTGGGTCAATCTTGTTACTGATGGACCACCTGCAACAGCATTAGGATTCAATCCTCCAGACAAAGATGTAATGAAGAAGCAGCCTCGTAGAAGTGATGATTCACTTATCACTGCGTGGATTTTATTCCGCTATCTGGTAATTCATTTGCAAACTTCTAGACATCTAAAAACAGAATCAACTTCATTTTGGAAAATCTCTTAGCAGAGTTGTTAAGATTTATTTGGAAGTGAAACTGTCACTTTATCTATTGCAATACTCTGCAGGTAATAGGTTTGTATGTGGGGATAGCTACCGTTGGCATATTTATCATCTGGTATACACATGCTTCCTTCTTGGGAATTGACCTGAGTGGGGATGGGCACACCCTTGTCACCTATTCTCAGCTTTCCAACTGGGGACAATGTTCAACATGGGAGAATTTTTCTGTTTCACCCTTCACAGCTGGGAATCAGGTCTTCTCTTTCAGTAATCCCTGTGATTATTTCCAGGCTGGCAAAATAAAAGCAATGACACTCTCCCTTTCTGTGTTGGTTGCTATTGAAATGTTCAACTCCCTCAATGCCCTTTCTGAGAATGGAAGTCTCTTAACAATGCCTCCATGGGTCAATCCTTGGCTCCTTGTAGCCATGTCTGTCTCATTTGGCCTACACTTCCTTATCCTATATGTCCCATTCTTGGCTCAAGTATTTGGGATTGTACCTCTAAGCTTCAACGAGTGGCTGCTGGTTTTAGCTGTTGCATTGCCAGTTATATTAATTGATGAGGTGCTAAAATTTGGGGGAAGATGTGCTAATGGAGCTCAAAGATCTGCCAGAAGGATATCTTCAAAACGCAAGTCAGATTGAGGCCACAATTCATCATAAGTTCATGCAAGATTCTAATACGTTCATGCAGGAGTTGTTTTGTCCTGGTGCCAAGTGAAATGGTAATCTTACACGGGCAAATTTTTATCAGTTTTGTTAGTCGACAGACCTATAATCCTCAGCCCATTTATTGCAAACGGATATTCTGGGGTGCCAGGAACTGGCAGTGTTTTCCCTCCCCACACCCACTAAGTTTTATGAAACAAAACTCATTCTTTTACTGTTAGAGGAATTCAACAAATTTTGCAGTTCAACTGTGTTCAACTTGCTACTTGGTTGACTTGCCGAGGGAAAAGACTTACCAAAGATAGGTTCTTCAAGAATTCAATTTGCTGACAGCTAATTTTATTCATTCGTGCGATTGACTTCTGCTTCCTTTGTTGCCAGTTTTAGATCTTGTAGCAACTCAACATGGAGCTCCTAGCTGTTACATTGGGAATGCCTGTTTTAGCAGCTCGACAAATCACTGATTGCGGTCACACTAAACATCATATATTGAAATGCCTGCTAAAGTAACCTTCCTAAACATCAGATCATAATAGCTCTAAACACATATGTTATACAAATGGTTTTTCTTTGTATTTGCATGGGTTGCTTTAATCAGGAGCTGCACTCTTGAGAAGGATGAGCTTAAATAATTTGATGTCATCACCTATTACCAGATTTAGCCATATGGTTTAGCTTAAACCGAATCTTCCATGCTTCACGGTACAGCTTGCTTCTTGGGTTTAACTAAACTATTAGATCATGTCCGAAGCCAATCAAGTTGATAAATTTCCAGACGTTTCTAACACCTTGGTTCATGTCAGTATTTTTGATTGTGCAAGAAATGTTTCCATGGAGGTAATGACCGAATTAAATTACTAATTTAAATGTTTGTAGCACTAAATTGTTTAGAGAGGAGAAAATAAATGAAGAGTTAAATTTGAATAGTATATAGATATATATATTTTCCTATTGATAGTATAATGCTCTAAAGCTGAGACCAAATGAAAAAATTAAATTAGTTGGACTTAAATACATCATCTACGTAGCTAAAATTATTATAGAAAAGATGATATATTTTGACCCAACAGAAATGTGGAAATAATTCTCATGAAAAATTGTTAGGCATCCAAACTCTCCCAACTAAAAACTACATCTCTTACGGGTCTGTCTTTGTTTATTTGTTATTTTTCTTTTGTTAAATGTGTACGAAATGTGTCATGCAAAGATGTAATTGAACTCAAAATTTCAAACCACATATTTGCATTTTTTTTTTTTACTATGAATCTTGACTCAATTAATCATGTAATTGTGCCAAAATAACCAAAAGTAAAAGAAGCATTTAGTTAGCAGCATTGGTTATAAGAAGGAAGAATTTAGTTAGTAGAATGTATTCAAGTAGAACAAACGGGGACCTAAACGAAGATAAAATAAAAGGGTAACGAAATGCATTGAATTCTCATTATTAAAAAGTGCCTCATCAAATGTATAACTATAAATCAAATGATCTATTTTTAGTTATACATCCATCAAATATATATAAAAAAAAAAATTATTGGAATTTCAAGTATATTGATTTCAAGGAAAAAGAAAATAAATAAATCACTTGAGCTCTTCTAACAATGGAGAGTTTGAGCAACTCATGTGGACTTAAAAGCCATAAAGGTCTTCCAATGTCTTGGCTAGTAGGACCATGTTGTGCTTCTTGATAAGATACACGAATACCATTTGAACTACATCTTTATTGTAGATCAATTTATTTTCTTTAGTAGCTTTTTGTTGCTACTTAATTAAGAATTCGATGATATTATTGTCAAATATTTAAGTATAACATATAATTCAATGTTATAGACGTATTATTTCATAAAATCTATAATTATATTTTTCAATTAGTTTTTACTAATTCTTCTTCCTTGTAGTATTATGAAATGACAATTCTTTCTAGGAAAAAGAGGAAAATTTTACTCATAATACTCAAGTATTGTCTTAATAGTTGTATGTTAAATCATCTATTTTATCAAATTTACAATGTTGGTAAACAAAATCTAGGTGGTAATTTATCATTACCGTCTAGAGTGAGTTCTTTCTCCTACAAGATATAAATGTTCTGCATTGAGTTATCTTTTGTTAGAAACATGAATTCTCAATGTTAGCTTGTTTCTTTTGGCTAGTCCTTTAAAAGTTATTCCTTCCCATTATATTAGTCATAAGTTCATCAATTTGTTTCCTCATGGCTCACATTTTGGTCTTTAGCATCTTGTCTGATGTTTCTAAAGTTTCTTTGGGTTCCTCAACGTTAATGTGGTTTGACATCATGGTCTTACCCTTGGATACCTAAGGTGCTCTTTTAAGTTATTGACAACGATCTCTTGTGATTTCAAGTGAGAAAGATAATACTTGCGATACAAAACGTCAACAATATATAATAGATGTATGTTTCCATGTTATATCATATCTCATGTTTAATTTTCAAAAACGTGTAAAGCTTTTTTAACATTGCTTCTTCTATATTCATTTCATTTCAATCATCATTCTCCCCAAGTTTTCATAGATCTTAGCAGAGACACCAAAATTGAATAACAAAAAATTAAATAACTCTCAAAATCTAAAAAACATACATAAAGGAACATTTTATAAAAATAGCGATCATTTTATGTAAAATGCAATGCCAACTAAATCATCCTACTACAAAGTTATATATTTACTACAAATACAAAGGTACCTCAATGATTTCTCTGGATGCAAAAACATGTAAAAAAAATGGTATTTCTCATGAAAATTTCTAAGTTAATGCATTAGAAGACTTCTTGCATTGCTTGCGGGAGGTACACCTATAAATTACATGGATCTTAGAGGAATATAAGCACATTTTTCTTATACGGACATGTTAATTGCTTTACTATACTAATAGGTTATCAACATTAATATGCACAATGTATGTAAGTGTAGTGTCACAAGATTATTATTAAGAACAAAAGACGAGTTGATAGTATGATTGTATTTAGAATACTCAACTTCCTCTCTCTAATAGGGTCACAATTTATAGGCATAAATTTTTACAACTTCTCTTCAGTAACTATAACACCGTAGAACTCAAAGCTTTAGTGATAAAAAATCTAGCTTGCAACTTACAATGCAAAAACAATACCACCCAAATAATAGTTGAGAACCACTAGAGTTACATGACTATCCCTTGCCATGAAACATAACCAATTATCCTATTGATGAGTTCAAAATATAAGCACAACTTAATGAAGGTTATAGAACTAAGGATTCTACCAATCTAGTCTAAATGTTGGCCACTTACTAATAATAGTGCTAATTAGTCAATTTTTGCTTAGGAGAATGATCTTTTTATAATCATGCGAGTAGTTAATAAACACATAATAGATAAAGTATAAAAAATAAAATTCTAAATTATTCATCTATTACAATATTTACAACAAATTTAAACATCAGTAGCATAATCTGTAGCTAATTTTTACGACTTCAGCTAAACATGATATTTCTACTCTAGTTACAGAATTTGTCTGAAGCAAAATACGTATTTAAACTCGTCCTTGTGTTTGTGATAATTTACTAACATTATCTTTAAAACTGTTCTTGGCTCCATTCCCTTTTCACAAGGTGAAATCCATAATTTAAAACTCATTGATGTTTAATCATCAGCAACATATTTTTATTCTTTCCCCAGTTTGTCTAATTTTTTTCACTGCAAAAATTATTTTAGAATTCATTTCTAAATTGTTATATTTTTTAGAATTTGAATTTAAACTTTTATAATAAAAAATCAATTATAAATATAAAAGACTATAGAAAGAGTCTACTCTAATTTATTGTTTTTTTTTTCTAATTTTTACGATGATAAAATAATATATAAAATTTTCATACCAATTTTGGGAGAAAAATGAGAGATTATAGTTAAACCAAAAAATCAAAGAGTTATGTGTATGTGTATGTGTTATATATACATATATATATATATTTATAAATGAATATATACTTTTGTAACGGTCTGGAACTTAAAAGGAAATAAAATCATGAATTAAATGCGGAAGCGAAACAATAGATTTTAGGGTTATTTCTTACACAATAATTTAGAATGCTCAACAGGGATACGAGAACCACCATTCTAAAAGAACAAACAAAATTAAAGAAAAAATAAATACATATGCTGAGCATTATAGGACAACCTTCACTAGCTTTTAAAGGAAGTCCGGGTAGTGAACTATTCACAATCCTTTTGTTGATGGGGATGTGAGTTTTATTCATTTTGATCTGAAACAGTTAATGAAAGGGTGATGTACATTACCCCAGTAATAATATCACACTACTCACCGATACAGAAATTAAATATTAGTAAAAATCATAAAAATAACCAATGAAACTCTTGATTTAAGTAAATTTATTTATCATAAAGAAAATCATTTATTACATATATTTACTGTTTGTGAGATTTTCAAAATCGATCTATAGAGACAATAATCCAAATAACATTCTAATCTTATATTCAAGTGAGTAAGAATAATAACTTTCCCTCTTTATTTGTCTAATAGGATCCTTGGGGGCCCATAAGGATATCCCACTATGCGTGAACCATTATTCAACATTGTCAACTAACCGGTCGTCTCCATACCCTGTTCGGTATGAGCACCAAGAATACAATCCCTCAATACCCCATTCGATATGAGGGTGAAACGGGTCATCCTCGTACTTCGTCCGACATGAGCGAAAAAAATATCAATTCTCGATACCTTGTCTGGTATGAGGCAATGTTCACGGTAGGGTTCTCTATATACCCAGTTCGTCTACCATCTCCCAAGATATACAGTAAGGCTACCATTTATTCATTCATTCACTTAACAAATCAATTTTTCGTTTACATTTAATTTTCAGTTTTACAATTTAACCGTAAATTAATGCAAGACAAATATTACATGCATCAAGGAAACACAACTGAGTCATTTTACCAATTACAGTATATTATTATGCATTTAAAGCTGTAAAATAAAATAATAAGTTAAATATGACAAACAATAATAAATAACCGGTTCTGCCTCCATTAGTAACCTGTAATTAATTCTTGAAATTTTTTAAATTACGCAAAATACCATATTATTGATAATTAAAATTCAATTCTTTCAATTCTATAACAGGGAATAAGGTGAGCAATTCTTACTCGAATCAATGTCTGAAATATCAAACTTTCTACTACACCTACTGGTGGTCCCTAGGTATCCTAAATTTTCCTACTGAGATTAAAACACACTTCATATACCTAAAAATATCCCAAAAAACCTAAAATCGGTATTAAAAATTTTTTCTAATAAATTTTAGCATTTTGACATGGCGGCACCGCCGCCCATGACAGCACTTTGCCTCAGTCTGGCTGTTTTCGGCCAGTTTTATACTCATCTATGCGAAAAAATATGTTAGGGGGCATCGATTGGCTCAAAAAAGTCAAAAAAAAAATAAAAACTTACCAACGGAGGGATTTTTTGGCGCAGCGGCTCTGCCGCCTCATCTTCACGGCTGAGTATTTTTTTTTCGGTCAAACTATAAAAAACAGAATGATGAATACAATGGTGGAAAAATTGCATAAAACGGGAATTTGGAAGGGGCTCATCAAAAGCGGTTTTAGGTTTTGCCCACAGCGACGCCGCAGGGCTTTGCTCGTAATTTTCGGCTCATCCGTTGTTTCTTTTGCTTCGATTTGGCCATGAAGGTGTTCGAAATCAAATTTCAAGCAGATAAGAGAATTTTTACCTTTTTTGGCAATCGAAGGTGGCTCCGGCGCGGTGGCGGGCGGCGGTCGGCTCCCTTCTCCGGCGACTGGTTCTTTTTTTCCAGGGAGAGACTGGCAGCTAGGGATTGGGTTCGGTGTGATGCAAGATATTTATACCCGTCTCCCTTAAATCTGAACCATTCATCGCGTTTAATCTTGACCATCCGATCGCGTTTAAAGAGAAAATGAATCTAGACCATTCATCGCGATTTGATCTCGACTGCACGATTACGTTTAAAGAGTGAACGAATCTGTATTATTCATCGCGTTTAATCGAGACCGTCTGATCACATCTGAGGAGGGAACGGATTCAGACAGTCCACGCGCACGAGAACGCATCTGGGTCGTCCGATCACGGGCATGCAGATTGCCAGCATGGCCTCCTGCGTGGCACCGAGTCAGCGTGCCTTACCACGTGGTGCGCTCTGGTTCATCGGTGCTACTGATTGGGTGGTCCTACGTAGTGCAATTTTTCTTAATTATATTTCAACCCCTAATTTCTGAATTTTCTTTTAAAGATATCATCCGAACACAAATTTTCACCTCTTTTTCTCAAAATATTTTTCAATTTCATCCTCAATCTATTATTTTTCCTAATTTTACATTAAATAAAAATTTAAAAATTTAAAAATTATATTTTTATATATATATTTTTTATTTTTAAAATAAATCTCGGGTCAAATTTCAAGTATTATAACTCTCTCCCTCTTAAAAGAAATTTGGTCCCTCAAATTTGTCTCTCTCTCACTCAATTAAATAGTTGGAGATACTAGTCTCTGAAGTCTAATTCTATCTCTCATGTGACATCTCTCTGTGTGTGATTCTGCCATAGAACCTTAACGAAGTGAATTTTTCGGTTGCGGAGTACTCTACTCTTTTGGTTCATAATACCCACTAGTACCTCTTCATAGGACAGATCCTCTTGGAGTGAATTAGCTCGTGGGGCAAGATGTGAGAGGGGTCCAGGTTCTACTTGCGTAACATGAACACATGAAAAAAATTATGGACCCTGAATAGTTTTGGAGGTAGTGTCAGTCTTTAGGCGATGGTACCAATTCTGTCTAAGATTTCAAATTGCCCAATAAACCGGAGATTTAGTTTTCTCCTTGTGCCAAACCTACTGATTCTCTCAAAAGAAGTAATATTAAGGAACACTCGATCACCTTTCTCAAATTCTAAATCTCTCTTCCAGGTGTCCGTATAATTCTTCTGTCTGCTATAAGCCGTCTGGATGTTCTTCATGATCTTAATTATTTTAGTTATAGTCTCATCTACAAGATCTGAATCGAATAATTTTCTATCACCCACCTCTTCCCAACAGATCGATGATCTACATGGGCGGCCATATAACACCTTGTACGAAGCCATGTTGATACTTGCTTGGTAGCAGTTATTATAAGTGAACTCTATTAAGAGTAAATAATCATTCCAACGGCCCCCGAAGTTAAGAACAGAAGCTCGGAGAATATCTTTCAGTGTGTGGATCATCCTTTCTGATTGTCCATCGGTCTGATGGTGGAATGCAGTAGTACTAAGGGACAGTTTCATTTTCATGACTTACTAAAAACTAGACCAGAACCGAGAAGTGAACCCGGGGTCCCTGTCAGATACTATTGTCACTAACACTTCATGTAACTTAACTATCTCTCGAATATATATTCTTGCTAGCTTATCTAAAGGGTTAGTCATCTTGATGGCCAAGAAGTGGGAAGACTTGGTGAACCAGTCAATAATTATCCAGATGGTATCATGTCTCGAGCGTGCTGTAAGCAATCATGTCACAAAATCTATTGTGATGTGTTCCCACTTCCACTCCGAAATTAGTAATGGTTGAAGTAGCTCGCATGACTATTGATACTCTGCCTTGACTTGCTGACACATTAAACACTTGAAAACAAAGTTGGCTACATCTCTTTTCATCCCGTTTCACCAAAATCGGGGTCGCATACTTCAATACATCTTAGGGCTTTTGGGATGCATGACAAACTTTAAGTTATGAGTCTCTGTCATGATATCCATTTTTAGCTCACTATCACATAAAATACACACCCTGTCCTGAAATCTAAGCAACCCATCGATAGAGACTCGAAATTTTGAATTTACTCCATGTTCTACATCTTTCCTAATGGCTGCTAGGGTGGAATCAGCGTATTGGGCTTCATTTATTCTCTGAATCAACTCTGGTTGAACAGTTAGGCGGGCCAAACATGTAACTCTCTTCAAGTCCTGAAGTTGTATTTGTTGTGCAGCCCCTATTACCCTCTATTCTGAAACCATTAGGTGAACTAATATACTTGTACTTTTTCTGCTGAGTGCATCGGCTACCATGTTGCCTTTACCCGGATGATACAAGATGTTGCAATCGTAGTCTTTGAGGATTTCTATTCATCGTCTCTGACGCATGTTGAGATTCTTTTGAGTGAATATGTGTTTTAAGCTTCTGTGGTCGATATAGATCTGAAAAGTCTACCCATATAGGTAATGGTGCCAAGTCTTCAAAGCGTGAATAATCGTGGCAAGTTTTAAGTCATGGGTGATGTAGTTTTTTTCATGACTCTTCAACTACTTGGATCTACAGGGTATGACCTTCCCATGCTGTATTAGAACACAACCCAACCCTAGGTAGGATGCATCACTATAAATTGTATATCCACCTGTCCTACTTAATAAGACCAACACAGGTATAGTAGTCCACCGCTTCTTTAGTTTTAAAAAACTCCTTTCACAGTTTTCGTTCCACTCAAACTTGACGTTCTTCTTTATGAGCCGAGTCAAAGGAACAGTTAGGCTAGAAAATCATTCCACAAACCTACGGTAATAACCTGTCATCCCCAGAAAGCTACGAATCTCCTTGACTTAGGTCAATTTATCCCAGCCGAGCACTGCCTCAATTTTTTTGCGGTTCACTGATACTCCATCCCTTAATATAATATGCCATAGGAAGATAGTCTGCTCGAGTGAAAACTCACACTTACTCAACTTGGAAGACAATTTTTTTTCTCTGAAAACCTGCAAAATTTGAGTTAGATGGTGAGTGTGTTCCTCTCTACTTTTTGAATATACCAAGATATCATCGATAAATACAATGATGAACTGATCCAGAATTGTCTTAAAATCCTATTCATCAAATCTATGAAGATAATTGGGGCATTGGTTAGTCCAAATAGCATGACCAAGAACTCATAGTGTACATACCTGATTCGAAAAGCTGTTTTGAGAATGTTTTCTGCCTTGATCTTAACCTCATGATAACCTGAATACAAGTCTATTTTGGAGAAGACCTAGGCACTTTACAACTAATCAAAAATGTTATCGATTCTGTGGAGGGGGTACTTGGTTTTGATCGTGACCCTGTTTAGTCCTCTATAGTCAATACATAACTTTAATGTCTCATCCTCCTTCCTTGCAAATGTGACTCTAGCACCCTAAGCGGACACACTATGCCGGATGAATCTACTATCCTGCAATTCATTGATATGTTTCCTCAGCTCCTCCATCTCAACACGACTCATACGGTAAGGGGCAATTGAAATAAGCTGCGTGCCTGGCTGAAGATCTATGGTGAATTCAACTTTTCTGTCCACTAACAGTCCAGATAGTTTATCCGGGAACACATCTGGAAAGTCTCGGACTATCAGAATCTCTTGAATACAAATTTCTTTCTTAGGTTTACCAAGTTAGAGAAAATAATTGAGTTAAAGTACTATGTAGTAAGGAAATTGCTATGAGGAAATAATATTCAAAACTTTTATTAACTTGCAAATGACTCTTTGTTTGGAGGCTTAAATACAAGTTTTTTCTCGTAGAAATAATTCACTATAGCGTGATACGCCGCTAACCAATTCATTATTAGAGATACATCAGGATCCCTCGTGTCAATCTCTATCAGGTCTATCATGGGTGAAATCGAGTCCCGTGAAAGAATGGTCAGATATTGCTTGGGAGGGGGTGGATAGCCCTGTAACAGTGCCGGATGATACGGTGGAGGCTCCGAATTATATTGTGACGATGTCGAATGATACGACGGAGGAGCAGGGTTGCACCGAGGTGGCGTTAGATCCTCTCGTTGTAGGGGTGACTCATATTGTGGAAGTGGTGGAGGGTCAGATAGTTCCCTCCTATTTTCTCTAGCCTATTGGGCAGAGATGATTCTTTCTAAAATCTCAAAGAGCTTATCGACATCCTTTTGAAGCAACCCGTCTCGGGCTACCCTATTAAATAACAGAGCTCATCTCTTCATGTGTTCGTACTTATTTTTCATAAGAAAAGGTCAGGTGATAGTTTGTATTTAGTATTTTTAAGTCTTTGTGTAACGAATGGTTCTGAGAAATGCGGCTCTGATACCAACAGTAACGGCCTAGAACTTAAACAAAAATAAAGTTATGAATTGAATACGGAAGCGAAACAATAAAATTTAGGTTTATATTCCTTACACAATAATTTAGAATGCCCAATAGGGATATATGAACGACCGTTCTAAAAAATAAACAAAATTAAGAAAATAAATAAAATGCAATACGTTAAGCATTCTAGGATAACTTTCACTAGCTTTTGAAAGGAGTCCGAGTGGTGAACTATTCATAACTCTCTTGTTGATCAAGATCTGGATCTTATTTCTCTTGATTTTAAATAGTTAATGAAAGGATGAGCTACACTAACCCAGTAAAAATATTACATTACTCACTTATACAGAAACTGAAGGTTGGTAAAAATAATAAAAACAACCAATGGAGCTCTTGATTTAAGTAAATTCATTTATCATAAAGAAAACCATTTATTGCATAGATTTACCGTTTGCAAGATTTTCAAAATCGACCTATAGAGACAATAACCCAAATAACATTCTAATCTTATATTCAAGTGAATAAGAACAGTAACTTTCCCTCTTTATTTGTCTACTGGTATCCCTGGGGGCCCATTAGAATATCTCACTACGTATGAACCATTATTCAATATTGTCAACTAACTGGTTGTCCCCATACTCCATCCGATATGAACGCCGAGAATACCATCCCTCAATATCTCATTCGGTATGAGAGTGAAACGGGTCATCCCTGTACTCTGTCCAGTATGAGCGCCAAAATACCAATTCTCGATACCCCGTCCGGTATGAGGCAACATTCACAGTAGGGCTCTCTATATACTCGATCCGTCTACTATCTCTCAGGATATCTAATAAGGTTACCATTCATTCATTAAATAACCAATCAATTTTCTATTTATATTTAATTTTCAATTTCACGATTTAGATGTAAATCAATGCAAAACAAATAATATATGCATTAAGGAAACACAAGTGAATCATTTTACCAATCCGAGTATGTTATCATGCATTTAAAGTTATAAAATCAAACAATTAGTTAAACATGACAAACAATAATAAATAATTGGTTCTCTCTCTATTAGTAACCTGTAATTAATTCTCAAAGTTTTCTAAATTATGCAAAATACTATATTATTGATAATTAAATTTTAATTCCATAACAGGGAATAAGGTAAATGATTTTTACCCAAATCGGTGTTCGAAATAACAAACTTTTTACTGCGCTTACTAGCGGTTCTTAGGTTTCTTGAATTTTTATGCGAAGATTAAAACATACTTCATGTACCTAAAAATATCCCAAAAAATCTAAAATTAGTGTTAAAAATTTTTTCCGGTCAATTTCAGAATTTCGGCGACGGTACCGCCGCCCGTAGAGACGGTTTGCCTCGACCTGGCCGTTTTCGGCTAGTTTTGGCTGGTTTTATACCCATCCCTGTAAGAAAATACGTTAGAGGGTCTTGGTTGGCCCAAAAAAAATCAAAAAACAAAAACTTACCAGCAGAGGAATTTTTGGTGCAGCGGCTCTGCCGGTTCACCTTTGCAGATGGACGTTTTTCTTCGGTCAACCTGTAAAAAATAGAATAGTGAATACAATGGTAGAAAAACCGCACGAAACGGAAAACATAAATGAGCTCGTCGGAGGAGGTTTCGAGTTTTGCCTGCATCGACGCTGTCGGGCTTTATCCGCGATTTTTGACTCATCTGCCGTTCTTTTTGCTCTGGTTTGGCCATGGGGGTGTTCGGAATCAAATTCTGTGTGGATAAGAGAATTTTACCTTTTTTAGCTGTGGAAGATTGCTCCAGCACGACGGTGGGTGGCGGTCGGCTCCCTTCTCCGGTGACTGATTTTTTTTCTCTGGTAAGAGGCTGACGGCTAGGGTTTGGGTTTGGTATGATGCGAGATATTTATACTCATTTCTCTTAAATCTGTATCGTTCATCACGTTTGATCTCGACCGTCTGATCGCATTTAAAGAAAAAATGAATTTAAACCGTTCATCGCGATTTGATCTCGACAACACGATCGCGTTTAAAGAAGGAACAAATTTGGACCGTTCATCGCATTTAATCGCGACTATCCGATCGCGCTTGATGAGGGAACAGATCCGGACCGTCCACGCGCACGAAAATGCATCCGGACCGTCAGATCGCAGGCACGTGGATTGCTAGCGTGGCCTCCTGCGTGACACCGAGTCAGCGTGCCTTGTCACGTAGCGCGCTCTGGTTTATCGGGACTGCTGACTGGGTGGTCCTACGTGGCGCAATTTTTCTTAATTACGTTTTGACCTCCAGTTTCTGATTTTTCTTTCAAAAATACCATCTGAACCTAAATGTTCACTCTGTTTTTTAAAAATTATTTTTAATTTCATTCTCAACCTATTTTTTTTCTTAATTTTATATTAAATAAAAATTTAAAAATTTAAAAATTATATTATTACATATATATTTTTATTTTTAAAATTAATCTCGAATTAAATTTCGGGTCTGAATATTACAACTTTATCTTTTTAAAAGTTTGTCAAGAATTTATGAGTTTGACTTCTTGTATTAATGAAAGTAAAAAATGGATGTGTTATTGCATCATGGTGGATACAACATCCGCACCAAACATAAAATAAATAGAAAATGCAATCACATATTCACAAGGCATGTTTAGGCCTTTCGTGAGGGAAAATTAAACAAGGCGTGTGGAAAATAAATTAGGGGAGTTGGGTCACCTTTCTTGGCTAATATATCAAACCTCACCAATATATATATATACACATATATATACACACACACATACGTATAGAATATGTATTATGCATATGCTCTATTTATCCACAACTAAACCATATCCAACAACACGTCACGCTTTCTTGAAATTTATTATTTTTTTACCAAAAATTAAAATTTACTTGCAAGAAGATGCATGGATATGTCTATAGGTATATAAATATCCATATGCCTTAGGAATTTTATAATAAATATTTTTTCAATATACCATAATATATAAATAAAAAAATTACAAAAAATAAAAACCGATTATTTAATAAAAAAAAGAGATTAAAAATAATTATTGAGCAAGATATTATCTTATCTACTTCTTGACATATTATATATATATATATATATTATATCCGTCAAGAGTAATTTAATTAGTTAATAAAATGTTATTAGAAATTTTTTAGGATTAAATTAATTATTTGGGTGTAGATAATAAATCGACAATCATTTTTCAAATTTTTATAAACTAAATCGGTTAAGTCGTAAATAATGATATTAAAAGTATATAAATTGATATATTCTAATAAATTAAATGTAAAATTCATTATATATAACATAAGTTGCTAATATATATATATATATTTATTTATTTGAAATTTTATTTTTCAGTTTAGTTTTTTACTTCAATTTTTTTTAAAAAAAAATTCAATTAAATAACCATTTTTTATTTCTGGATTTTCTAAAAGAATTTATCTCGTAATTTCTTTGACAAAAATATAAGATATTTAAAAGTTTATAAATCAGAATTAAGACATGAGAATTGGAAAGATGAAAATGATTTTGACATCATAACCTTACTTGTTCTGTCTAATGATGTATACATATATATATATATATATATATGTATGTCCTCATACGCCTCCCCTTAATAAATATATATATATATATATATATATATGTATGTATGTATGTATATACGTATGTCATCTACCCAAAGTTAGTATAAAATTTTTTACCCCACATTTCTGCATTCCTTATATGGAGAAAAGTTTTCGTCTGTTTCCTGTCCTTTTCTTATTTTTAAAAATCTTATAAAATATTAAAATACTTAATTGAAATGTATTCAAAAATTAATATATATACATATATATAATAAAAATTAAATCATTTCTCAATTCCAGTTCATAGAATTTTTTTTTAAAAAAAGTTATTTTTCTCTTATAATAATTTAATACTATCAACAAAATTTATTTTATCTCAATGTCACATTAAAAAAATATATAACTTTTTAAATTTATATGAACACTCAAATTATATACCAACAATAACTTGATCTTACACTTTTGAATGTTAGTTTGTTGTATTTAAAAAGTTGTTGTGTTTGTAGTATTTGGATCTTATTGATATTTAAAT
>NW_019014578.1:385468-407652 GCF_000150535.2 Carica papaya
TCACAAAATCACATATATAAACTTGTGATTTGTCCCCATATGATAAATTTTTTACACACTTGTATGGTCATCTTCAAGGTTAGAATTCAAGATTGAATTAGAATTCAAGATTGAATTAGAATGTGAAGATTGCAATATAGTTATAGACAAAAAAATAAATAAATAAATATTAAAATAAATGCGATAATTTAATAATTAAGATTTTAATGTTATATTTAAAAGTTACGAGTTTGAATTTTATTAAAAACATAAAATTTATTATTTTATGGGTATACAATATATTAATAATATATAATGTTTGATTCGGTAAAACCGAACACTTATTTTACTTAAGTGTTTATAATAATCAAGTAGAATTAATTTCAGAATATTTTTTTTATCTTTATGATAAAAAGTTAGATCTCTTTAATCATAACAAATTAAAAATTAATTTAATTTTTTTATAAAAAAAATAGTAATCAGAAACAAAGAGTATTTTGGGCAAATTTTTCATGCATTCAAACTTAATTTTTTCGCTTCAAAATTATAAGAGCGAATTTTTCATATTGGTATCGGTTTCTTGTATTCGGTAATTTACTTCTATATTGTTATCAATTAAATGAACCTATTTGTTAATTTTAAAAGTATTAATTTTTAGTTTATCAACTATTATTCAGTTGAATAATTAGTATGTATTTTTTTTTTATAAAAAATTATAAATTCAAATTGAATATTACCTGTACATCCTTATTTGGAAATTATATTTTTAATTAACCAATTATGAATTTTCTACTTTTAAAAATGATAATAACTTATAGTATGACCCAAAAGATAAATTTACTCCTCAAGTAACACATTCACAAAGGATGTGCAACTCTCACCTACACACAAATGGTTAGATATTTGGAATCGCCAACCTCATTGACCCTCCTCTCATGTTCCCCTTCAAGCTATTATAAATTCATTTCACACCCATAACTCCATTTTTAATAACTCAATATACTAACCTTGATGTCTCGTTTTGGAGGATCAAACAAGCTGCCGGGAAACCCAATTGTCGCCGGCCACAATTTCAATCTCGGCACCAGTAGGTCAACAATGGAGCTGCAAAGATACACAAGAAAAGCAAAGCCTAGCATCTCCCCAACGCTAGCAGAGCTGCTAATGCGCGTTGAAGATGTGAAGAGTCCGGCTGATCACAGAGTTCTTGATCTAGCCTATGGTTGCAGCTCCATACCCGCATCTTCACCTTTTGTTCTTTCTTTTAACAACTTAACTTACAGTGTTAAGGTTGGAAAGAAGCTCGGTTTTCCCTGGTGGGGGAAACACCGTGTTGAATCCGGTGAGATTGACACCAGGGTTTTGTTGAACGACATATCAGGCGAAGCACGAGAAGGTGAGATCATGGCGGTTCTTGGCGCAAGTGGGTCTGGTAAATCAACATTGATTGATGCTGTTGCAGACAGGATATCAAAAGAGAGTCTCAAGGGTTCAGTGACTTTGAATGGAGAGGTTTTGGAATCACGTCTGTTGAAGGTGATTTCTGCTTATGTTATGCAAGATGATCTTTTATTTCCCATGTTAACAGTTGAAGAAACATTAATGTTCTCAGCTGAGTTCAGACTTCCTCGTTCACTTTCCAAGAGGAAGAAGAGATCAAGAGTTGAAGCTTTGATTGATCAGCTAGGTCTGAGAAGTGCAGCCAAGACAATAATTGGTGATGAAGGACATAGAGGAGTCTCTGGAGGGGAACGAAGAAGAGTTTCTATTGGAATTGATATTATTCATGATCCAATTCTCTTGTTTTTAGATGAACCAACTTCAGGACTTGATTCAACCAGTGCTTTCATGGTTGTCAAAGTGTTGCAGAGAATTGCACAGAGTGGAAGTATTGTGATCATGTCAATTCATCAACCCAGTTACAGAATTTTGGGTTTGCTTGATCATTTAATCTTTCTTTCACATGGACAAACAGTTTACAGTGGCTCACCTGCTACTCTCTCTCTCTTCTTTGAAAATTTTGGACATCCAATTCCAGAAAACGAGAATCGTACAGAGTTTGCTCTTGATTTAATTCGGGAGCTTGAAGAAAACCCAGATGGAACAAAGAATCTAGTTGAATTCAACAAATCATGGCAAGCTGCTAATAAACCAATAAACAACTACTCCAATAAACCCTCTGTTTCACTAAAAGACGCCATTAGTGCCAGCATTTCAAGAGGCAAACTAGTTTCAGGAGCAACCAATGATTCCAATTTAACATCTCCAGATCATGTTCCAACATTTGCAAATCCATTTTGGATTGAAATCATGGTAATCGCAAAAAGATCACTCACCAATTCTAGAAGAACGCCAGAACTGTTTGGTATTCGTTTAGGTGCAGTTCTCGTTACAGGAATCATCTTGGCCACCATCTTCTGGAAACTCGACAATTCACCAAAAGGCGTCCAAGAAAGATTAGGGTTCTTCGCTTTCGCCATGTCAACCACCTTCTACACCTGCGCAGAAGCCATCCCTGTCTTCCTCCAAGAAAGATACATCTTCATGAGAGAAACCGCCTACAACGCATATCGTCGATCATCTTACGTTCTCGCTCACTCCATAATCTCCATTCCTTCTCTGGTTATCCTCTCCATTGCCTTCGCTGCCACAACATTCTGGGCAGTACGTCTCGCCGGCGGTATCTCCGGTTTCCTCTTCTTCTTCTTCACAATTTTGGCCTCCTTCTGGGCAGGAAGTTCCTTCGTCACTTTCCTCTCCGGTGTAGTCTCTCACGTGATGTTAGGGTTTACCATCGTAGTAGCCATCTTAGCCTACTTCCTTCTCTTCAGCGGATTCTTCATTTCTCGAGACCGTATCCCTCCGTACTGGATCTGGTTCCATTACGCTTCTCTAGTCAAATACCCATACGAAGGTGTTCTCCAAAACGAATTCCAAGATCCGACGAAATGCTTCGTCCGCGGCGTGCAGATGTTCGACAACACGCCGCTCGCCGCAGTGCCGGAGTCGGTGAAACTGAGACTGTTGAAAAGCATGAGCGGTGCGTTGGGCATGAACATTACGGGCTCAACCTGTGTGACTACTGGCGTGGATATCTGGAGCAGCAAGGAATCACAGACATCTCCAAATGGAACTGTCTCTGGATCAGTGTTGCCTGGGGGTTTTTCTTTAGGATTCTGTTTTACTTTGCTTTGTTGTTGGGGAGTAAGAATAAGAGGAGATGAAGATGATGATTTCAAATTTCAAAACTCAGAAATTCAAATTCAAACTCCTCTGTGATTTGTTAATTCAGATTCTGGTTTTACCATCAAGTTCATGTTTTTCTACGTCAAACGGTAACATGAAATTCATGTAACTCATCTGCAATTGTAGTTATGGAGTAGTTTCTTAACCTCTTCCGCATTCATGAACATGTTGAATGTGGATTATGTTGTTGAAATTTTACTTATATTGTGAATTCGAGGTTTGATTATGTAATTTGAATGTAGATTATGTAATTCTTTTTTAATTAAGATTACTCATTTGAAATTATTAGAGTTTGAAGGTAGAATATAAATTGATTAAATTGTACAGTTTTACAGCGGGCAAGATCAAATCATGTTTAAGCTGTAAAAACACTTAATAATTTCTGCCTGATACTGATAAATGGAAGGAACTACTATAATTCATCCCCTCGAACTGCGTGTTCTTTAGAGTTAAAGACTTTGGATCGAAGAAAGTATTGATAGGTACGATCTGATTAATTAATCGAATTTAAATTTTACGAAAGTTCTTCTAACCAGTTGCTGTCTTAATATATTTTTATTCATTCTGTTCGTCAATTTTTCAAACTGTTAGTAATTTGATTTATATGAATTGGTCAGTACACGATAAAATCATGTTTAACCCATGTTGAAATTTGTACTACATTGATGAATTCATCTTTGAGGATCATATTTAAGAATAAAAACAAAGGGATAAAAACAAAAATTAGAGGCATGAGAGTAGGCCCATGGATCCCAGGTTTGTCATAATTGTCTCGTGACGGCCCAATGGAAGACCACCGTTCGAATTTCTCTAATTGAATATCAGCCCTTGGATCAAGTCGAAACCAAATCCTGTTCGTCCAAATCTTTCGAGTTTGATTCATTTTCAGTATATAAATCCGAGGTGTCTGTTGTCTCTCGTCACAAACAAGAAAAAGAGTAATTAGGTCAACAACATCGACGAGCTCGCTACTTTGACGTTCCCTTCGAGGTATGATTTCTTTAATTTGTATATTTGCTCTTCGCATTAAAAATTTGGTTTTTTTAGGGTTTTTATTGTTCCAATTGTTTGTAGTTGATTCATTTTGTTTGTTCAATTGAAATTCCCTCTTGGAAGGGAGAAGCCATTTGATTTGTAGTTTTCGTTTAATCTCTGTAAGAAAATAGAATTCTCTGTTTTAACTATTTTAATGTGTATCTGTAATATGCATGCCGGTGTTGCTTTTGTCTGCACAGAGAGTTAGGTTTACGTGGCTGTGTTTGCAGGGCGAATTAAAACTCTTGCAGGTGTAATTCACTGTATGAGGGAAGAATATCAAACACCGATCTGTAATTGTTGAACTTGACTGAAATCAAATGTTTTTTAATTAGGTTTCTTTTCATACTCGTTTCCAACAAATTGCTTTTTTAATGGTCTTGCTGAAATCTATTGGAAAATTTTCTTTTTCCTGTTCGTTTAGTTTTACAAAGCAAAAGGGTCTCTTGCAAGTGTTTCTGCATTTCTGGTGCTATTGTGAAATAGATGCGCTTGCACTTTGTAGTTTATGCTTCACTGCAGTCAATCAGCGTTTTTCACTGAGTGTTGGGTGATTAAATATTCTGTTCTTCTTTTTCAGATTGATAATGCCTCGATACGATGATCGCTATGGCAATACACGGCTCTATGTTGGCCATTTGGCTCCTCGAACGCGATCCCGTGATCTGGAGCGCATTTTCAGCAGATATGGGAGGTAATACTTCTAACATTTTATTTCCAAAAAAAAAAAATTATCTACCTCTAACATTTAATGGTGTTTTATGCACTACTCTATACACGTATCTATGTGTGTGTTTATCAGCCATGTCTATGTGATATGGATCCCCCATTGGTTCTTTTATTTGTTAAGGTTGCTTTCTATAATTTGGTTCTTCTAGATTTTATCTACAAGATTCTTTTGATTTGAATGGGGCAATTATTTCATATTCCATTTAATCGAGTCAAAATGTTGTGTAAGTTGTGAAACCTTTCTTTGGATTCGTGGTCTTCCAGTCTTGGGTCTCAGTAACTTCTCAGTTTACAATGAGGGTGCTGCTATATTTTGACCAAGGTTGTTCTGTGCTTCGATATATACTAACTATTCATCATGTTATCTGCTTGGGACGTTGTGGCCTTAGGTATAGTCTCTTTTAACTTGAATGATCTTGTTGAAGGTTTCTGGGCGTTTGCCTGACCTGGAGGTCTATGGTGAGAGAGTCGCTTTGGTGGAATGGGTGGAAATTCTTGCCAAATGTATAGGGCACCTTCGCGATTCTTTATCTAATGTTATTGCGTGTTTTAATGGAAATGGCAACAATCTCAAACTGGTGTTTAGTTCGTCTGTGACTGTGAAGATGAAGTATCATACCCTAGGAGTACTTAAGTAATGATGGCCTTACTGTTTATGACAACAATTTACGCAGAATACGGGATGTGGATATGAAGCATGATTTCGCTTTTGTTGTAAGTATTTCATTTCATTCCTTTTTTTTTTTTCAAGAAGGCATTTTGATTTATTATTTTCTTCCATTGCTTAATCATCTCATGGCTTTAGATGGCAATTTACTGTTCAGTACCAGGTCATTGATCAAATTCTGCGAACATGGCTGCTTTGTTAGTTGTTCTGTCCTCTGATTTTGTTTACAGGAATTCAGTGATGCTCGAGATGCTGATGATGCTAGGTATAATTTAGATGGTAGGGAGTTTGATGGAAGTCGTATCGTTGTGGAGTTTGCCAAGGGGGTGAGTTGTTTTATTTCTTCGTCAATTTTTATATTAATTTACAAAGTTATTTCGATAAAGTTTTTAGCAATCGATAACTAGAATGAAGTTGTTTGTCACCCTATTTAAATTGTTTTGCATTCTTGACTTTGTTGTGTCCTAGGTACCGCGTGGTTCTCGGGAATATTTGGGCAGAGGTCCACCTCCTGGTTCTGGTCGTTGCTTCAATTGTGGTATTGATGGTCACTGGGCTCGAGATTGCAAAGCTGGAGACTGGAAGAACAAATGTTATCGCTGTGGGCAAAGAGGACACATAGAGAGAAACTGCAAAAATAGCCCCAGAGAGCTGATCAGGCTAGTCCTTCACCCTGTGGCTGGCATGCAAATGTTTTCAAGCCTTGACTTGATACCTTATTTATCAGTTCTTGCATGATCCTTTTGGTGTCAGTGGCTGGCATTTCTCATAGTTTGCTTATATTGCAGACGGGGGAGGAGTTACTCTAGATCACCAGTTAGATCACGCTCCCCTTACCGTAGAAGAAGCCGGAGTCGTAGTTACAGCCGTGGTCGCAGCTATAGGTTAGTGACTATCACTTTATTTTCCACATTGGAGGTAATAGATTGGGTATCTTTTTTTTGTGGGGGTTATATATGAATTTAAATTGGTTTTTCTAGAAAAAAAATGATTTTCAAATTGGCATTATGTTTGAAGGTGGAAGTTTTAGGAAAGGCTGTAGGCTTGCAAATAACCATTTTGAATGAGCAGTGGCTGGCATGACCTGACGAACAACAATTTCTGTTAAACCTCAATCATGTCAGAAAACAAGTTGTGTGTTTTTTAGGCATAAACAGTTTACTAATTTTCTTTGTATTATGCCAGTCGATCAAGGTCTCCGGTGAAGAGAGAGAGTAGCATTGAACGTGAAGATAGAATAGAGAGTCCTGAGGCCGTGAACAGCCCACCTCCCTCCAAAGGGAGGAGACGGAGCATAACACCAGAGGAAGGCAGCCCAAGGGAAAAAGATAGTCCTTCCCCAAGACGTAGGAAGATAGTGACCCAACAAGATGGTTCAGAGTACAGTGGTAGCCCGAGGAGAAGGAGCAGAAGCCCCTCTAGTCCTAAAAGAGGGAGCCCAGTGGGAATCCAATCTGGAAGCCCTCTGGAGGGCAATGGACGTGGCAGCAGCCCGAGTCCGAGAGATGACCAAAGCCCTGTTGATGATGAGTATGATTATAACCAACAATCCCCAAGGGGCAGTGGATCACCTTAAAGTTTATCTGAACTAAAAATGTCTATCCGGAGATGTATGTGATCATCAAAATCTTCAATTCTCTTACATCAGTTTCCGTAACTTTTCATTTTAATTTATCCTCAGAGCTATTGTTAACAGTTTCCAGGTCTAGACCGCATAGAATTATAACTATTGTTACTTTCTGCTGAGTTGGGACTTTTTTGATGTTGATGACAAATGATCTTTGCGAAAATTCTATAAACTGTCAAGATCGTTTGAACCGAAGTTATAATTATTGTGACATATTATGGCTTTGAAAAGTCTTGTATTCTCAGTTTGAAAAATATCAAAAGGGAGAATCTGAAGTTCATTAATTTGGCTAAACGACATGCCTTTATATGATTTGATGCCACCATGTTTTTGACTGGAAAGTAGAATGGTGAAATGAAATAGAAAATTCAGTACTGGTAAAACTACGCCCTGTTTGGTTATTGGAAATTTCATTTTTAGATTTACATATATATTTGTATATAAATATATTGTTATTCCTAGTTACATAGTTTGAATTTTATTCTTATTTAAAAAAAAAAAAATTAAATTGTTGAATATAAATGGTTATATTTTTACTATTATTTTGAAATAATAGAGTGAATATGCTAATCTTTTCAATGTAGTTTTTGATGTTGTTTCAAAAACAGAATACAAAGCCTGCCACTAATCACTTCGATAAAATTACAATATATATTAAGTACCAAATTATGAGAAATATCAAGTAATTTGTCACTCTAATATCATACATGTTCCGGACATAATACGAATCAAAAGACAAAGGAAAAGAGCGACATGCTGTGTAATTTCAAGCTAAATTAACAAAGTACATTCTGATATTAATGTTCTTCAAAATCTCAAAATTTTTATGAGCACTTTATCATCTTCTATTAAAAATTTTATCCTCTCCTGATAACTGAAGAACTCAAATTCCAAAACTAAAACAAAAGTTCCAAACTTTAATTGACTTACTGAGGGAATTCCAAGCCTGAACAGTCGAATTTGGTAAATGCCACAGTCAATGGCAGTCGCTTGCTTCACTGTCCCTAGCTCTGCCGCAAAACGGCCATGGCGGACATCGAAGAAACCCAAACTCGAGAAAAGACAAAGGAATAGCTCAGTAGGTTTTGGAGCCGAGCGGAGAAAGGAACCTTTGTGGCAGTGCGTCGAAGGCTGTGGTGCTTGCTGCAAGCTAGACAAGGGCCCTGCCTTCCCCACTCCTGAAGAAATCTTTACTGATCCGTCTGTCGTCGAGGTTGGTTGCCTTCTACCCACAATCTGTTTGATAAAATGACGCTTCTGTTACATATGTTGTTTTCCTGCTCAGTTGCATTATCAATTTATCGTGGTGACTTAGAATCCATCTGGGTAGTTTTTGACTTTGAATTTTTTGTTTTAAATGCAATTTTGTAACTAAACTGATGAAATCAAAATTACCTTTTGACAAAAGGAAAAGCCAAATAGGTTTAGCTTATAGTTTTAGCTTCTTCTAATAAAAATTCGCACTTGAAACCACAAAAAGTCATACATTTAAAGTGATAACGTTTTTTACAATTATTTCAGCAGTATCTTTAAACCTCACTGCATGAATTACGAGTGCATTAACCGATCATTTATAGTGGCATTGTTGTTGGAGAAGATGGTGAAGTTAATTTCACATTGTATTCTTCTTGGTTGTGGCATTTGATCTTGATATCTTGAATTTCAGATGTACAGAAATCAGATTGGCCCAGATGGGTGGTGCATACACTATGAGAAAAACACACGTAAATGCTCAATTTATTCAGGTAAACACTCATGTAATCATGGCACCTGAAAACCCTATTATCTTTTCAAAATGTAGTAAGGGCTTTACATTACATTTCAGATCGTCCATTTTTTTGTCGTGTGGAGCCTGAAGTTTTCCAATCATTATACGGAGTCAAGAAGAATAAGTTCAACAAGGAAGCTTGCAGGTTCTTCCTTTTATTTTTCTTCAAATTATGGAAATCAAATGAAGGTCATAGATAGATTACCATTCTCCTTAGAAACTTTCTGGGTTTATACTATCTGGCGTTGCAGGTGCTGTAGAGATGCTATTAAAGATATATATGGTTCTAATTCAAAGGAACTGGAAAACTTCAACAGAGCAATAAGGGATTCTACTTAGTATAATTCCAAAGTTGGTCCTTGCTTCTTGATTAAACTTGTGAAGAAGAAGGTAAAGTATTTATTCATTACCTATTCACCATTGTGGTAAAGCTCAACAAGTGCCAAGTAAAATAGCACTTCCGTTATCAAACTGTAATCCCATCATATTTGGGGTGTATTTGCCATTTTTACTTGGAAACCTAGTTGCCGCTCTCCTTCAAGCATTTTCAGAATTGGTGCTGCTATGAAGATTTTTCAGATGGGTCCTGGTGCTATGAGGGGTGCATGGCATTCTTGTCGGATAAATTATTTTGTGCAAATGGTATACACTACCATCTGCAAGTGATAAAAAGGAAGCTCTAGCTGTGCGCAGAAGATCTTTGTAAATTACTCCAGATACCTTTCTTTTAGGCTTAGCTTAGTTACTGTTTTCTTTTTCTGGGTATGTTTAGATTCTACAGTGTTTATTTGCCCAGCAACAAGTTCCTGCTTTGAGATTTATGATTGTCATTGCACTTTATATACTTCTAAGAAAAGAAAAACCATCTTCTTTCTGTCCTCTCTTCTTAAAATGCTTCTTATCCTACAACGACAATTTTACATTTCAAATTTTGTAAACTTCAGTACTCACCCTCAATAATTTTGACAAGTCTTTCATAGTTTTTAACGTTTTGATCATCACTATATGTTGTTTTGAGGTGTATCAGGCTCTCTTCTGGTAAATACTGAGATGTTAGTAGTGCAGAATTTGGCTTTATTTACCCGGAATATATGTGTATGGATATATTCATTCCAACTTTTTCCTTAGCATTAGCATTTTCTTTGCTGAAAAGTGACTTGTATACCTGAAAGGAATATAGATTTTTGATTTCATATTACGTGCTCATATAGTCTTTTGTGAGCTCAAACTTCTTAATACCTGCTCTCTGATAGTTCAGTTTGAACTTATTATGAGTATAGATTATAGACTATTCAATTTAAGTTGTAATTAGTTTTTAGGATCGATAAATAAGGACCTCTAAAATTGGAAAAAAAAAAATTCCCATGATGTTTTGGGCGAATCTATGACCTTTAAACAAAGTGATCATAGATGAGATGATCAAAAGTGGAGGCATTTACTTTTTTGGGCGACTCTGCAAAATTTTTTATTAGATGCTCCGGCAACATCATCTTTTGCAGAAGAGGCCACTCTATCATTGCATTTTTCTACATAAAAACAGATTCCATTCAACCTCAAACGTTACAGTCGAATCTCCTATTGATATAAAGCTGGTGCCAACCTTCAATGTACAACAAACCTTTTGCAGAAACATCAAACCTCCTTTACATTCATCTTTAAAATACAAATCTTTCATGCTAAGTTACAAAGCATTTCTATTTCAATTCCAGAACAAGTATTGAAGCTATCTGCATCTATCAATGACTTACTACTCTTCCGAGATGCGAGAAATGCAGACAGTTCACAATCATCCATGTATTCTTGATTGGATTGATGATGTTCAACATGCTTATCGAGAAGCCCCTTTGCTATTCGATACTATTTCTGGCTTCAACTTTCATGGGCAAGAAGTAGGATGTGAATATGTAGAGCCTCCATTAAGTGGTTGGGAGGACTGGAAAGCTGAGCGTGACTCTCGTTTTGATTGTTGCTGGGGAGATAATTTCTTCTTCAATGACAATGATGACGACAAAGATAACACATACGATAATGGTTTGGAAGAATTACAAGATTCTCTCCAAAGTGAAGAAGAGTGTGATAGTAATATCAGTTACAGTGGATATGCTGATAACCGGGCTGATTATGATTATAATCCTTGGTCTGGCTGTGGGTTATGGTCCAGAGATGGTGAACAGGAAGATCCTCACAACTATTTCAGGCAAGATCTTGAACCTACATACAATCATAGAATAGATGGAACACTTTGCGAATCTATTTTTGGCTATTGGCCTTGTTTACTTCACAATCAAACAGACAGTGATGGTTAGTTAGTGAAGTATATGTCTGTGTAACTCCAGTGTTCATCTTTCAAAGAATTGCCGATCTCTAGATCAATAAATCTAAAACACACATTTTTTGCTAATTTCTTTGATTTGGTAAATTTTTGCCTACTTTCAACACAATAATCTGTTTCACGCAGATCTTATTCAAGAAATATGCACTACGATTCTATTGATCAATAAACCTGGACATCAAGGAGACTGACACTTAAGTGATTCGCACTATACACCTCAGAACACATGGTTCTTCATATGGAATTTAAACTTTTGCACATAACAAAAACATTTTCCATTTTCTTTTTCCTCAGTAGTAGAATTTTATGTAAGATCAACTTACTGTACAAGAGGTAATCAAGTTACCATCATCAGTCATCATATTACAGTTCCAAGGCCCAATTCATCCTCAATGTCATCACCATCTTCAAACAGTTTCAGAAACCGGGCCTGATCTTGCTGCCTCTTCCTTCTTTGCCAGTACTTATATCCCACTGCAACTGCAATAATCACCACAGTTGAGACCATAACACTGATTCCTATTACAAGAGCGACATTCATTCCCTTTTCTTTGTTGTGGTGTGGCGATATTGCATTGGAGGCTAAAAACACACAACAAACTTAAATCAGCTACCATTTTCGAATAATGAACCTAATTACAGTAAGATACATAGAGAGTTTTCTCATATTTCCCTCAATCATTTGATAGAAGAGATACATGCACACGACAAAGAGCTTTTCTGCTTACCTATAATGGCATAATCTAAATTCAGGCACTCAGCTTGAGGAATATTTCATGCATGACTATTTTTCAGAATTTCATAGAAAAATTACTATATCCAAAATTGTCCAAGATTCAGGACTTTTAATTGAAAGGCGAAAAATTCATATAAAATGTTTGGTGACGGATGCAATTCCAGGCACATACCTGGACCTGGCAAATCCATCCAAATTATTTATTTTTCGAAGTAAATGTGAAAAGATTCATTTCCATGAAATTCAAAAGATATCAAGAAGCAACTAGAGACTATCCATTAATGCAAACTTCTTTCCTAGAAATAGTAAAAAATGCTATATCATAAACTTCAACAGAGAAACAATGCAGGACACATACCAGCTGGATTTGGTTTGCATTCAGGACATCGAAAGGAAACATTTAATTCCTTTTCCTTGAAGTGCAAATATTTTCCATTGGTCATAAAATCAGAAGAACAAAATTCCCACTCATCAAATATGTCATCGGATTTAAGGGTGTCTTCCTCGTAGAATCCACATCGCTTGCACTTTGTGCTGGGAAGATCTGTAAGAGGCTGAAGCAATAAAAATCATAATCTGAGCATCAGCTACACCAAATAAACATTTTCATACTAAGCAGCAACTTTCCATAGAATCAAACAAAACAAGGAATGCATAAATTTTGAAAAAATTTGCTTCAGCTAACAGTAAATAAGCAAGTTCCAGATACTTAAACACAATTTTGCATATAAATATTGTAGTTGAATTCAGAGAGAAAAACAGAAAACAACAGCTGAAAACATGGGCCCAAATTCTTTTTTTTTTTTTTTTTTAAAAGGTCTAGTATTAAAAAGGCACCAAGGAGGTGCAACCCACATACAAAAGCTTTGTAATTTTATCAAAGTGCTGATCAAATCCCTTAAATATTCACTAGCGTAAAGAGGATGACCATTAATAAAAAAACTTAAGGTCTAAAACTAAGTATCCTTAAGTTTATCAAAAGAAAATTTTATGTTCTCAAAAGCCCTTTTATCTTTTTCCTTCCATATAACCCATAGACTACAGCCAAAGGAATAAGGCTTGCGCTCTTCTTGAAAGACATCCCTGTGGATACCTCTCCAAGCCAAAAACTCCTCTCTAACCAAACCAGCCATTTACCCAATTAACTCCCCTAAAGCTATATGCCACAGTGAAAGAATGAAGTCAAATGAAGGAGGATGTTAAAACATATGGAGTTACAAGCTTGTGCAAACATCAAAAAATATGGTTTGGAATCCAAATCCTAAAATGATTATGCAACCATCAAATTTGCCATCGTAGCTCAATATCTTACTTACATTAACTCTACGTTGCCTAGATTTTTAATTTTAGTGTCATATCCGAGTCAGACACAACAAGCTATTGGTGTGGACATGGGATGCATCCAGCACTTGGTGGCATTATAGACAATTGGTGATCTAGAAAAGATTTTTTCTTTTGAAAGTACTTGCGACTGTATGTGATACTCAGGCAGACATGCCTTCAGCCGGAGTGATCTAGAAAAGCTTATGATGAATGATAATATGAGGATGATGATAAACTTAAGATAGCAATTGAAAAAGGAACCATACATAGAAGTACATATTCTTGAATGTCTAAACTTTTTAATTTTTAATATTAAATACTTAATCAAGTATGTATATTACTAATGAGTCTAAAATCTTTTTGTGCCAAAGATAGTGTATTTTTTATGTATAAGATATTGTCATAGATCCCAAAAAGGTTATATTAGTTTTATTACTACTTTAGACAAAATGAATATAAGTTTCCATATCCAATCTGTGGACTTAATTGACTGAGTTTTTGCATCATTGACTGTAAAAAAATTATCGAGTCAAATATTTAGATCTACACCCATATCAGAAACTTGTATCCGAGTTCCAGCAACATATCATTAACAAAGCAGACCCAAGCCAAAAAGTTCTATCATATATTGTCGGAAAAGCTTACATTTCTCGGGACATCAAATGAAAATTGATAACTTCATTGGAATGTTTTAATTGAAAAAAAATACCAGTTTTAAATCAATCCACAAAGATAATGCACTATGATACTGGCAGTACCATCTCCTAATGAAAACCCAAGAAAATATTCAAGCAGAAATAATACAACTCCAAATTACTTCCATGGTACATAGTCGGTTAAATGAAGCACCTTGTCCCTCCAACTTTATTGCAAAATTTCTAATCTTCATCTTTTTTACCTTTTAATTCCCTGGTAAATGCCAAACATCAGCACCTATTAAACTGCAGAGTGCATTATAAAGTTTTTGCAAAATCTTGCAATTTTTTGGTCATTAAGTTCTATTTTATAATACTTTTAGTTGTTATTTTTTCTTTCTACATGATCATAAACTAACATTGAATTCTTAAGAAAAGTTTAGCAGGTTATGTCTTTCTCCACGTACTATGCATGCAGAGAGCAAGAAATCTCCATCAAAATTTCGTGGATAAATTGATTTAGAACTCCAATATTTCTATTCAACTAAACATGAGTTACAAATCGGAGATAAAAGTAAGCCCAGAAATGCATGCGATCTGAGAAGTCCTTACAAACAAATTCAGTCGCTTACGTACCTGCCAAGATTCTTCACCTCTGAAATTATACAATACATCAGGTTCCTTAACGTCGGGTAAGACCGTCTTGTTCTCTCCTTTACATTGAAAATAAACTGTTGGTTTTGATTTAAACCACTCGTGTGTTGTAAAAATCTGAATAGAATCGAGTGTCACTACTGATGAAAATAGAAATCCTGAAAAGAAAAACAGACATCCTCCATCTTCAGACTCCGAATTGACACCTAAAGGCTAAGGTTATAGCTACCATCAAATATTCAATGAACAGGTTTCTATTTCTGATAATTTGTAAACCTCGTAGATAGTTAATTTGAAAGAAAGGTTTAGGGGATTAAAAGCAGACGTTATCGAATGAAATCAATCTCTACGATTTAAACTAAAATCAGATAAAATGGAATCCGTTTGTTAGCGGAGAAAATGTACCCGGAAACCAGCTGAGGAAAATCCAGCAGAAAAGGAAAGTGCAACAACGAGTCGACGTAAGCATATGCCGGATCGGCATTGCTAGTTCAATTACCCTAGTTTAATCTTCAATTACCTTTTGATTAAACTGATTAATCCACTAACCAAATTTCCAAGAAAAGATTAGGAGCGGCCATGATCAAGGAGGAGAAGATGTTAAAGTTAGCTTTCCTCTTCTTTCATTAAATTATTTGGCGGTTTCTAAACTCTTCTTGCGTGCAGAGAGAGGGAGCGCGAAGTTAGTGGGCGGATCATGACCGATTCAATCACCGTGTTATTGGAGTCGGGTTGCGTCTTGCATACGCAGAGTGCGCATTACGCACCCACTGTCAAGATTCTGCCACGTTAAGCGAAACGATCTTACGTGGCGTGCGACGGACGTCGGTCGAATCGTAGGGTATTAAACCATTTGTTGTAATGTATACATGTATGAAAAAAATAAATACATGAATTTATACAGGTATGTAAATATGTACATCAATATGTACATACATATATATTTTACAGACAATTAATTTATACCTATATATTCATATTTAATCATGTGTAGTTAATATTTTCAATTTGGTGATGTAACTTAATATGATGCCCCCATTACTAACTTTATATATATATATACACATATATGTTAAATTCAATTCATTTTGAATACTTTATGAAACCTAATTATATTTAAAAAAATTAATTAAATTTTGGACGACTCCGGTCAATTATACAATAATAAATTCGTTATTAAACTTTATACATACTGTTCGTTATATTATGAAAGTTGGTCATGACCGAAGTTATTATCTTAACCGCAAGTGGGGGATGTCGAAGGTAAGACTCATTTTTTTTTCTTTCAAAATGGCATCCATAACTTGAAATAAAAATTAAGCATGTACAATGCAGGTGAATTTCCCTGTTTTGTCTATGAAAAAAAATGAAGCAAAAAAACTTGAAGAATAAACATGATACAACTTCCATATTGACTTTATGTTTCTGGTAGTTTCTGATAATCTAAGTTTTGTAATAATTGTGCTTTTACCAAAATATTGAAAATTTTTATGGTAACAAATATCTTTCTAATTCAAATTTCTTATTAAAAATAACCCAATGTTGAAGGCAATTCATACAAGATAAAAAAATTTGGATATCTTGTAAAATGTTTGAATTCTAGATACTAATTTTTGTATTTAAATTTGCCAATTTGATTGAAAATTTGGAAATAAAATTTTTGAAATTATTCTTTTATTTTTTTAAAATTTTATCTTAATGTATGTAATGTACATAGAATATAAATAATTTTTAAAAAATAAGAAATAAAAAAATTTTAGTACTAAAAATTAAAATGATTCGTATGTGATTTTTTGTAGTAAGAGAAAAATATAAAATTAAAGTTAATAAATACAAAGTTCAAATTGATTCGTTGATTAAGTTTTAACTATTGACTGTATATTAATTACTTGATTATACCTAAAACGTAAAAGTAAATAATTTCTCGGTGTATTTTGAAGTTCTTGATTATAAATAGTCAAACTATTTAATTGGATTGAATTATTTTAAAATTATTTTTGTTTTTCTATATTCTTCATACTTCAATTTTTATTATTTAACATTCCTTATACTAATTTGTGAATTACACACACTCTTTTTTGTGCGCTTATACGAGTAATTTGTAACTAGTTAAAGATGTAAGCTTTCTAAATTAATTATTCTAAGGAACTTTTTAAATGTTCTTCAATAAAGAAAAAGCAAAGAAGAATCTTGTACCTGCATATTATTCTCAAGTCAACCATTTGAAAAAAAAAAATAGAAATTAATATGATGTACTGTATATAAATATATTCTTTTAATCATAGTTTTATGTATTTAACTACGAATTTTTAAAATCACTATGAACTACACATGTGAAGAAATTTTAAGACCCAAAAATTTGGTAAGAACTTAGTAGAAAAATGAAAATTAAGTCAATAAAGTAGAGAAAGCAGAGAAATTGAATTTACATTGCAGAGAATTTTGATGAAGGTCAATCAGAAGAGAAGACTTTGTCTGAAGCTGATAAGCGCTTGTGAAAAAAGCTGGCCAAGAGAGATAAGTAGAAACTATGGTGCTTACAGTAGAAGCACGTACGAGCATATTCATTACAACTATTTGAAGCTGAATAGCTTCCAAAGGAGAAGCTCCTCCCATGATCAAACCAGTCATTGCTCCGGGAAGAGAAATCAATCCTACAGTCTTTGCATTGTCTAAAACTGGAGATACTGCAATAATCAATGCTCTTTTCATCTGCTCCATTGTTGCTTGTCTTGGATTTGCTCCAAGCGCCAATGCTGTTTCCACCTGCAACAAATTCAATTTATCATTCAATTCAATTTTTGCATAATCGATTAATTAATTGAGAAATTACCAGATTCATCTGTAGTTTGATGTCGTCGCGAAGTCTTTTCATGGTGACTCCAGTGACAGTCATGGCATTTCCGACCATCATACCGGCGACAGGGATGATGTAACGAGGAGTGAAAGGGAAAACACGAAGAATAACCAGTAAGAACATCGTGATTGAAGTTCCGGCGAGTATAGAAACTCCGGCGATATATTTTCCTCTCGGTACATGCTTAGCACGTTCTCCCGCCGTATAACCGGCTACAGATACCTGCAATATGTAGAAATTTGAATTAGATCTCTCTGTCCTTCTAGATCTTTCATTTATTATCATCTTAATAATTGAAGAAATTTGAATTCAAATTTTCTTTTCTTTGAATTCAAACATGCTTTTTAATTAACTCGAGTAAGAAATTAAATCTTCTAAGTACCATGAAAAGATAAGCGAGAATGATCCAAGCAATGTTTTGCCGGTTGAAAATGAACTGAAGAACAAAGCCAATAACAGAGAGTTGTAAAAAGGCTCTTAAAATAGAATAAATCATTTCTCCTTCCAGACCAAGCTTCTGCATAAACGATAACAAAACCGCCATGAGAACCACCGCAGTTGCAGCAACTGGTTTCAGCATACCTTTCAAGAACTCCGTTAACCAATCCAGATCCATTTTCTCCTTTTTCTTCTTCGGTGTTTATGGAGAGGGAGAATTTATCATTTAAAGTACAGAAGAGACCTTCCCCTGATAATACTACTTGCAGGATCTCGTGCTATCACTATCTGCTTACCTTAGCCATTTGGATTTTCCTTTTAGAAACCATATATATATATGTGTCTGTGTGTGCGTGTGTATATTATATATATGCTCTTGCCAAAAAGCAAACACATTTTTGTACGTACGATCCGTAGGAATCGGGGCAGGTTCGTCTTTTAATTTATTTTATTCCTTTTTATTATTTAGTTTATTTTATTCTTTATTTTTTTAATAAACATAAATCAAGCCCATTACGTCGGCATGATGGTGTGTTTTTTTTTTAAATTTTATTATTTTATTTTTTTCTATGGTAAGTGGTGTTATTCAATAAATTTCGTGTAGTAAAATTAAATTTTTAAAAATCAAACCCATGTAAATGTATTTAAAATTTTAACCCTCAATATTGTTATTAAAAATCGAATTTCAATTAATCAAAGTAAAAAAATATATATATTTATTTATTTTTCGATAGATTAATCACTTCTAGTACAATAATATAATAGTAGCACGCAATATATGCTAAAATCTTTTATGCCCAATTAGAATTTTGAAGTGAATTTGATGGAAGGTAATTTTTTGATATGTTAAGAAATTTGACATTTCAATTATAAAGTGTGATAATAATAAGACCATTTTCAATTTAATTTATATTTTTAGAATAATTTATGATAAAAATAAGAATTTCGTATACATAATTCCTCCTATTTTTAGTTTAAAATTAAAATTAAAAATTTAAATAATGACTTGGTCTGAATTGTAAATTAAATTGTGGTTATAAACAACATGATTAGATTTTTTAAGTTGAAAAAAAAAAAATTCCAACTTGATTCTACACCTAACCCATTAACAACGACTATAGTTAGTATAAAAATTGTAATTCATAAGAAAGATAATTCCTAAAAAGTATAAAAAAGTTATAATGTAAGTTTTGACAAAAATTAATTAACATTGTGGAGGAAGCCATTAGAAAGGATTTTGTATTGCTCCACATCACATCACATCACTTGTACACGTTGATTGAGTTTTTGATAAACTAAGTGCTTTAAATGTCAAAGAAAAGAAGAACGGGAATTGAAGACCTGGAGAAAATGGCCAATCTAAATATACTTAAAAGAATCAAATCTACCAATGTTATGTTTTGATATAATTGGGTGCTTTAATTTTGATAACCTAAATTTTGTTTAGATTATTTTATAGTATTTATAATAACCAAGCCCAAAGAAGAGAAGGGAGCCCAGGCCCAGGCCAAGGAAAAAAAAAAGAAAATAAATAAACCCTAGTAGAAGAAGGAGGAGGAGAAAAAAAAGGAGGAAGAAGGGGGCATAGCGCGTGGCGCCTATAGCGGGGAAAGAGGATGTTGGGCGCGTGGTGCGCACTACTGAAGAAGAAGAAGGAAAAAAAAAGAAAAAAAAAAGAAAAAGAGGAAGGAAAAGGAGAAGGAGAAGGAGAAGGACGAAGGAAGTCGGGCGTGCGGTGTGCACGACCGAAAAAGCAAAATTGCGCGCAGTGCTGAACTCACGATGTGCGATGCTGGGCGGGGCGGCGCACAACGCACGGTGCGGGATGCACGATGTTTGACGCGCTGTGTCCGGCGTGCGGCGTGTATTGCTGAGGAAAAAGAAGCAAAATGCGTGTTGGGTGGACTTGATCCGCGTGAAGCAGACCACGACGTGGTGTTCCAGATCTGTTCAAAGATCCGTGCAATGCTAAAAATCAGGGACCCGAATAGAGAGACTGAAATCGCACTCTTTCGGATAAAAAGCCCAAAATTGACACCGATTTTGGTAAATTTTCTTCCACCTTATATTCATTTATTACTTTAAATTAAATTCTTAATCATGTCTATGAAAATCTTCGGAAAATTATGAATATGAAACTGAAAAGGGAGGCGACTGTATGGAACCAAAGTCGTGCGAAAGCTTTGCTATTTCTTCTTTAATTGGAGATCCTTGTAAGAATTAAATTAGTTTTCATTCAAGGATTTCATGTTTTCATAAAATGATTTATTGATTTCAAAATTATTAATTTAAAAGTTTGATAGATGATTTAAGTATTATCCTGAAAGGTATTTTGCAAAGTTTCATATATATGTGAGTGAGTGTGTATTGAGCATCGGTGTCGTATAGGGTATATGTATAATAATATAGATACAAAATGTCGTGCGTGAATGAATAGGTAAAAATATAGTATACATAGGTTGTTGTTTATTTAACGTATAAGATTCCATGCATAAAAAGTAAATGGATTCTAGGGCATATTTACGTATGTAGCTATATATATATGAGTATGTAATATGTTGATACATAGGAAACTATACAAAAATGTATATATATATATATATATGTATATTGGCATGACCGTAAATACAAAAATCCGTATGTGTGTAGGTGTAAAATAATGTAGGTAGTTTCGTAGGTGTAGAAACCGCTTATATGCATATTTGAAGTGAGAATATAGATGTATATATTTTGTATGAGTATAAGTAGTTTATGTGTGTTAAATCATAATTAGATAAAATATGTATATTGTAAGAAAGTATATATATGTACATAATTAGAATAGGTTTATGGTTAAATATAATGGTAACAAGATAAATTTAAGTAAGCAATGTGTGTAGATATGGATTACAGTTGCTCGTTGCTTACTTAGTACGTTGGGTGTATGTTCAATATGATATAAACTGTATATGTTGGACATACATGTATGCATGTGATTGCTTGCTCAAATGATTTTGTGTGAGTAATTTGTTGTTATGTATACTCATTATGAGTGGAATGAGTACGCATATCAGTTATGTAAATAGATGTGTGAGAGTGATGAGATTGGTTATTGGTTGTGTGAGTGAGAATATAAATTGATACTATTGTCGAATGTTAATTTTCCTTCAAATATATAAATATAATATTTTGGTAGAAAAAGAATAAAATATCAAGAATATTTGGGTTTCTAAAATTAGGATATGAAATAGAAACAATTTTTGAAGAAGAAAAAGCTCACCGGGTATCATGGAAGATAGTGTACGGACTTGGTACATAGAGTGAACCCTACTGTGGATGAGTTCTCAGTCGTATGGGGTTGGGAAGTCCCATACCGAACATGGTTAGCAATTGATTTAATTACGTTCATATCGGACGGGGTATTGAAACAATTTATAATTATGGCGTTCATTACCGGACGGGGTATGAAAACGGCCAATGAACTGTAAAAAAAATGTTTATACATCCGCGTGTAGTAAAAATCCCTATGGGCCCCCAGTGATATCGGTAAGGAAAATAACAATATATAATAGAAATGGAGATGATCTGGATATGTATCTAGTGTAGTTGATAGTATTTGTGAATGAAACAAAATTATTTAATTACGAATCCAATAAGATATGATGATATTTATTAATGAGAATAATATGTACGGTACCTAGATATAAATATGTTGGAATGGGTAATGAAAAGGATGTGGTTTTTAATCATTTCTTTTGTTATACTTGTGAAAATGATGATGAGTAAGGTTATTTTGCAAATTAGATTTCTATAAATATGAAATTTACATTGGTTTTATCAAGCTTGTATGAATGAATGTTTGCATATCTCTACTTTGAACACTACTTTATTCTTACTAAATCTGTGATGCTCATCCTAATTCACATCCCCCTCCTAGTGCAGATTAGTTAAGGTCAGGAGGGAGTTCAAGATCAAAGGAAGATTTCGAAGAATTCTTTAGCTATCTTAGACGTTTATTGTAAAGTAGATCTGAATGTATTATTATTATGAAATTTCTAAAGATTGTTGTGAGTCTCATGAATTATGATTCCGTACAAGGGATGTATTGTTGATTTCTACAGATAAACATAATGTTACGCAAAAAAATTTATCAGGTTCACATATAAGGTAACACTCTTT
>NW_019014578.1:413860-427070 GCF_000150535.2 Carica papaya
TTTTTTTAAAAAAAAGTTTATGATGCAGTGGGTTAGAATTTTTATGTATTATAGGAATATGCCTCACACGATCTTGACACGTATTTTATATTACGATGTAATGTGTAGATATGCATCATGCAAACAAAGAATTTCAACCCTCATTCACTTATATAAACTAAATTTTAGAATTGAAAACATATATAATTTTTTTAACTTAAAACTCATTTGAAAAATCTACATAAAATGAAAAAAAAAAAAAAGTTAACAAATTTAAAATATATTATTATAATTGCACATAAAATTTTATATAAAAAATTTTACATTGAATTTAAGAAAGTCCACTAGAAGATCCTTTAACTTAGTTCCTAGGAGCATAGACTTCATTATTTCTATTAAAATGATCAACTTCTGCAAACATAGCTTTTGAAATTACTTGTAGCAGAGCGAGCAACCGCTTAATAAGATAATTTGTTTACCTGTGGAGAAATTAATTTAATTATAAAATAAATTAAAGTTTCTGTTTTTACATAAACTAACTTTCTGTTATTTTAATATTTAGCCAAACTTTTTGACAGCAAAAGCCATCAGCCAAACAGAAACTTTATTTTCTAGAAGTAAATCATAGATTTAAAATATAAGGACTCTATTTCAACTATATATACATATATATATATATTTTAATCACATAATCTATATGGTAATCCAAAAACACAGATTCCTCATATAATGGTTGACACAGTGAGTACAGAAAGAACTGGTTTAGGTTGTTATCAACCCTGCAGAAGTACCAAAACTGACAAAATTGCAAGATGGGTAACATTTAATACAGTAAATAGAAGATAATTAAAAGATAAAATTTAAGACCTTGGTTTCTCCTTCTTCTCTTTAAAAAGAGCAAGAAGGGAGACACCAGAAACCTTCACAACCTTGAACCTGACACCAGGAATATCACCAACAGCATGACCCTTACGTCCAAATCCAGCAATCAACACCTCATCCTATAACCAAATATAGAATCCGCGTGGACTCAGTTAAAGAGCAGGAAAAATCATACGTAAAAATATAGAAGTAAATTGAAAATGCACAAAGAGTACTTACATTCTCTTCGATGAAGTTCAAGCAACCATCATTTGGCACAAATGCAGCAATCTTCTTTCCATTTTTTATTAGTTGAACTCTAGCACACTTACGGATGGCAGAGTTAGGTTGCTTAGCCTCAATACCTCTGCACATCAAACAGCCACTTGCAAAGTTAAAAAATGCCAGTAATCACATAATGAATGCCAAGTACAACAGAGTTAAAAGGCTTACATCTTCTCAAGAACAATGCCTTTAGCATGAGAAGATCCTGCAAATGGCTTCTTCCACTCATTCCCAAGGTGGGACTTTTTGTATGACTTGTCAGCCCACCTTTGTCTTCTCCGGTGGGACTTCAGCTTGCGACCAGCTCCCATACCACGTGTCTTCCTGAGAAGAATACTCATTGTTTACATATTTATCACAGAATGAAAAGTAAAACATTGAAACCGATTTGCTTTTCTGTCTTGATAAGAAGAATTTTGAATTCAAACAATATTATAATATTACAATTGACATTCTAATTACTTATAAATAAGAGTTCACCCAATTAGAATAAACAGTATCAAGGGGCACCCATGTCTGCTTGTTTTAAGACATTTTAGTATTTTCCATATACATATATATATATATATATGGAACTTGACATTCTAAAAAAAATTGCTTCGAGTCCCTTAACAGTTTTAACATTTACATATACAAACCAGAAACATGTTTGACATCAAAGTGGACTAGATGCCAGATCTACCTTCAAGCAACTGACATAATACCACAAACTTAATGTTTTCTTGTTGAAAAAATCAAATGATACAAAAATACGCTTTTACTCTTTAAATGAGAGTGCCTTCCTATCATCATTGAAGTTTAATTTCCGAGTCAATTTAGTTTCAGGGGTTTACATACACTCTCTCAAACTTAAAAACAAGCTTAGCTGATTTTTCTTCAGAATAATGTAAAGGAATAAACTAATTTTTAGTTCCATTCCCAATTGTCTCACTTCAAGAGGAATAATTTAACCTAGACTCTAGTCGAAAATTAAAAATTGCAAGAAAACAAATCAAAATATGAATCTGCTGCAAATAGCCTATAATCCAGCTAATCCTAAAACATCCATCAAGTTAGAAACAAAGAACCAAAACAAGAATAAACCTCACAAAACTGTACAGTAAGAACATACCCGTGAATGCTGAAATCACATTACCGCATGGAGCAAAAAAACGCTAATTTATCTAATAAAATTGGGGGATGTTGAAAGCCATGCCGTCAGAATTAGCGAAAAGGAGAAACCTGAAAGAGAAAACATACCCCATGGTGACTGCGAGGAGTACTTGGACTACGAGTCTGCGACTAGCCTGAGAAAGTGGAGAAAGCAGATAACAGCAGCGGCAAATTCAAAAAAGAAAGAGGAACATATACCTAACCTAGATTTTAAAAAAGATAAAATTACTGGGTCTCTTTGGGCTTAACAAAATACGTAGTTTGTTTTACGGGCTATATACACGCATATATATATATATAATATATATTATAATAATTTGGGACAACTTAAGATCTATGGTCATTTGTATATATATATTAATATATATGTTTAATTATAAGATGTTTAATAATAACAAGAATAACTCATATAATTGAATTATTACGCACTCCTAAAAGTGTTTGCCATTCTTGGCACGTATTTCTTGTCTGCATTCTTGGCACATTTCATCCATACATCTTTTCAATCACATTAAATTACGTTTACTAATGGACATGAAGATGAATCTGGCTGCGCTATCGATAACTGCCGCAGAGGAGGGAGGCTGGGACCTCTCCAAAACTATCCACGCCCATCCAGAAACATATGACTTCTATTTAGTGGGGCGTTTTCTAATAGAGGCGATAGTTAAAGTCTGAACCCATACATAATACACTAGCGGATGTATGGCAAACCCTTGGCAGTGTTAGTGTTAAGGATCTGGGGTCCGGTCGTATCTTGTTTCGTTTTTTCTACGAGGTAGACATTCAAAGAATTATAAATGGAGGCCCTTGGACTTTTAAAAGTCATCTTCTTGTTACACATAGACTCCTACCTGGAGAGGACCCCGAAGAATGTTTCCATACATAGTTGTCCTTTCTGGGTTCAGGTTCATTCTTTACTGGTCGGCTATATCTTGGAACACATGACAGAATAGTTTGTAACGTCCTTGGGGGCTTTATAGATAATGATACCAAGACATCAAACTTTCCTCCTCAGGGTGTCATGCGAATTTGCATTGTAATAGATGTCACCAAACCTTTATTTCAACGGAAGAAATTGCAACTGCAGAATGGAACAACTTTATATGCATTGTTCAGGTATGAGAGGCTGTTGGTTTTTTGTTACCTGTGCGATTGGTTGGGTCACTTCGAATGTTTTTGCAAACTACTTCGACAACATGGTCCGTGTTGAAGAATGATTCAAAATTTGACTCTGTCTTTGTTTAGATTTGTTTCCACTATTCAAGCTAGACGCAAATAATAAATAGTTCGAGATATATGTTGGATAAGTTCTGATGTAATCCTATATAAAAGGCACCTCTACGTAGTCTTTATGTATTCAATTTTTTTTTTCAGTAAGTTATATAACAACTAAGCATCAGAACTTTATTTTTCTCTTCTTCTTTTTTTGTTTTGTCTCTTTCACGTTACTTTTCCTCAACAAATTTGGTATAAGAGTTTTATTGGTCTTTAGGTGAGCAAGTGTATCAGAGTTCTATAAGAATGGCAGCAGCTAGGTTTTCTTCTTCTCAACCACTCCTACTCATTTTCAATGGTGAGAAATACGAGTAGTTGAGTATCAAAACTAAGATGTTGCTCAAATTGCAAGAGCTATGGGATCTGGTGGAATATGGTTTTATTGAAATATTTGAACCCAATGAAGAAGAAGATATGAGACTGAAAGAAACCAGAAAGAGAGATGCCAAAGCATTGTTTATCCTATAACAAGCAGTCCATGAGACTATATTCTCACGAATTGCAGCAGCAACTACGTCAAAAGAAGCATGGTTAATTTTGCAGAAGGAATTTCAAGGTGATTCAAAGGTCATTATGGTAAGATTGCAGTCACTAAGACGTGACTTTGAAACCTTGATGATGAAAAATGGTGAACTGATTGCTGACTTCTTGTCACGAACAATGGCAATAGTCGGTCAAATGCGATCCTACGGCGAGTAGATTTCGAACGAAAAGATTGTTGCGAAAGTTTTGAGAAGCTTGACGCCAAAATTTGACCATGTGGTATCAGCTATAGAAGAAGCTAAGGATTTATCTGTTCTTTCTGTTGATGAACTGATGGGATCTCTTCAAGGTCATGAGGCAAGAATCAATAGACCAGTAGAAAAAAACGAATCAAAGGCATTCCAAGTGAAAGAGACAGCCACTAAACAAGAAGAAAATGATAGTTCATCAAGTAAAGGTCGAGGAAGAGGAGGATCTCACGGTGGTCGATGTAACACCCAAAAATTTTCCTTTATTATTTTGTTATTTATTTTTATTTTATTTCAATTTTTATTGGAATTTTTGTTTAATTTTATTCTATTTTAATTTTTAATTTATAAAGTTTTAATCTAATTTAATTTAATTTAAAAAAAATAACAATAATAATAATAATAAAATATGGTAAAATTATTTTTTGGATTTAATTGAAATTAATTTTGGAAAAAAAGAGTGAAAATTTGGATTCTGGTGGTGTTTTTGAAAAGAAAATCGAAAACTAGAGGTTAAAACGTAATTTAAAAAAATAGTACCACGTTAGCAGCTACGGCAGCAGCCCGGTCAACAACTCCAGCCAACTAGGACACGCCGTGTGGCAGGGACGCTGACGTGGGAAGCCACGCGGGACGGAGACACGTTGGCGATTCGCGTGAGTGCGATCGGATAGCCCAGATCCGTTCCCGCGCGCACGGACGACCCAGATCAAAGGCGCGCGTGGACGGCCCAGATCTCACATGTGCGGACGGTGCAGATTTGATCACGCACTGACGGCCTAGATCGCATCGCGATGGACGACCCAGATTTATTTTTAATTTAATCGCGATCGGATGGCCCAGATTAAATCATGGTTGAAGGCTCAGATTAAAAGGGGAGGGTTATAAATAATCGCATCCACACCCAACACCAAACCCTAGCCGCCAGAACCCTCGCCGGAGAAGACAACCCAGCCATCGGAGGAACCGGCCACCGCCACCCGCCGTCGCACCGGAGGACTTTTCGGCCGTCAAACGAGGTAAAATTTCTCTTCTTGACTCATTTTTCGATGCTGAACCTCCCTGTGGCCAAATCGGAGCCAAACCACCATTCGATTGGCCGGAAAACACCGCTGAAGTCCAGCGGCGATGCAGCGGATTTTCTCAGTTTTTGCCTCCAATGAGACCCTTCTCGTTTTTCGTTCGATGTAATTTTTATACCACTGTGACCACCGTCATTTTCTCTACAAGTTGACTGGAGCAAAACACCGAATCGCAACTCGCGCCGAAGTAGCTGCCGTACCCGAGAGTTTCGCTACCGGTAAGTCTCGGTTTTCTAGAATGTTTTGGCCCACTGAGGGCCCTATGGGTGTTTTATCACAGGAACCAATGCAAGTTTAACCGAATTCGGCTGAAAACGGCCAATCCGAGGTGGATCGCCGCCGTGGGCGGTGGTGCCGTCGCTGGAGCACAGCGGAGCCGCCGTGCTGGAATTTCGATATTGGCCGAAAGGGCCCTGGGTCTAATTTGAGATTTTTTGGGCACATGTGCAGATACCGGAAGTGTGTTTCAGTTTCCGGGTAAAAATTCAGGGAATCTAGGGACTGCCCGTAGGCACAGTGAGAACCCAATTTCAGACTTCGAAACAAGTAAGGATCTCTCACTCTATTTCCTATCATGGCATTAAAACCTAATAAATGATAAAACGATATTTTATGAATTAATAGATATGTATAATTTATTAAAATTGTTAATGGAGCCCGAATATGATATATTTTCGGTCAGGTGTTGTTTGATTTATTTTATAGTTTTTGAATGTAATATGGTGCCTGATGTGTTTATTATATGGTTTCATATGCATGAATCACGGTTTCATTTATTATACTTTAAATTATTGTGAATCCGATGTTGTGTTGCCTTGTTTGGTGTCCATTATTGATTTATGTGTTTGTATTTGATTGGATAATTGAGATTAAGAAAAATGGTAAAAAAATATGTGAATTAATAATGGATAAATTCGACAGCCTCACTAGATATCTTGGGAGATGGTGGACGGACCGGGTCCATAGAGAACCCTACTGGGAACGTGGTCTCTCATATTGAACGGGGTATGGAGACTTTATGTGGTTTGGCGCCCATACCGGACGGGGTATTAAGGTTTATGGTTTTGGCGTCTATACCGGACGGGGTATGGGGACGGTCCTGGAATTAAGTTATTAATGTGAGTGGTTCACGTGTAGCGGGGACCCCCTATGGATTCCCATGGATACTAGTAGGCTGAATAAATGGGGATAATTGTTGCCTGATAATTGAAATACAAAAGTATGATATGTGTTATGTTGAAAAGTGTGCGTGATCTTATGATATTTATGATTTAATTGTTTTCATAAATTGTTTTCATGAATCTCACCGAGGTAGGTGGACAGTAAAGGGTTTTATTATTGATAATTGAGTTTGTATAAATTATACTCCATTGGTCGTTTTCGTTTTCTACCAACCTTTACTTCTGTGACAGTGAGATAGTGTGATGTCTTTACTGGGTTAGTGTAGTTCATTCCTTACTTAACCATTTCAGATCAGGAGAACTTGGTTCCCGAGCCCGTTCTGCAGGAAGACGGCGAGTAGAAGCCAAAGAATTTATTAATTTTCCTTACAGCATTTATTTATAGTATTTCCTTTAAGTTAGTTTATTCTTTCATACTTTAATTCGTTTTGGTTATTATGTAAGGGATGTTAATCATAATCTATTTTATTTCGCTTCCGCACTTAAAATAAATATATATACATTTTCTTTTAATTTCTAGAGCCGTTATAGTCGAGGTCGAGGTCGAGGTGACAGCCATGGCAGAGGCAGAGGAAGGAATGATGGGCAAAGGCAGTCCAATGAGCAAGGTAACACGAAAAATGGCATTCAGTGTTATCATTGCAAAAGATATGGACATATCAAAGCAGATTATTGGTACAGATATCAGAAAATGAACTTCGCAGTAGAAACTGAAGAAGAGAACAAGCTTTTTATGGCCTGTATTGATACTGACCATAGATAAAGTAATTTCTGGTTTATGGATAGTGGCTGTTCGAACTATATGATAGGCACTAAATCTCTATTTCAGGAGCTAGACAAGACACAAAAGATAAAAGTGCAGCTTGGCAACAAAAGGGATATGCAAGTTGAAGGAAAAGGCACGGTGGGAGTTAACACTAGCTATCGACAGGTAAAAATGCTGGGAAATCTTCAATTTGTTCCTGATTTAGGATCTGATATGTTGAATGTTGGACAACTAATGGCCAGTGGATATTCAGTTTTGTTTGATGACGATACATGTGTCATTACAAATAAGAAATCAGGCAAAAAGACTCACGTGGGCATGACTCCGAACAAGATGTTTCCATTGGATGTTTCTGACATAAAGAATTTTGCTCTCACTGCAAGCGCAAAGGATGACTCAAAGTTGTGGCATTTGAGGTATGGGCATCTAAATATCAAAGGCCTGAAATTACTAAATGACAAAAGTATGGTTTTTGGACTACCAAAAATTGGCTTTATTGATTTATGTGAAAGGTGTATCTATGGCAAGCAAATCAAGAAGTCATTTCCTGTAGGAAAATCCTTGAGAGCTACCAAATGTCTAGAATTGGTACATGCTGCTTTGTGTAGGCTAATGCAAACTAAGTCCTTAGGTGGAAGTCGTTACTTCTTGCGATTTACTGATGACTATAGCTGCATGAGTTGGGTATATTTTTGGAAAAACAAGTCAGAAACTTTTGATAAGTTCCAAAAATTTAAAGCTATAATAAAAAACCAAAGTGGTTGTCATATCAAAGCTCTTCACATAGATAGGGGAGGAGAATTTGTGTACAAGGAATTTAATCAATTTTGCGAAGAAAATGGCATCGGTAGGGAGTTAACAACTCCTTATACTCCAGAACAAAACGGTCTCCCTGAGCGGAAGAATCGAACTGTTGTTGCAAGGAATGAGACTTTCAAACCAGTTTTGGGTAGAAGCTGTAGCAACATGCGTCTATATATTGAATCTCTCATCAACAAGGGTTGTCTTGAATCATACTCCATATGAAGCTTGATATGGAAGGAGACCAAATGTAAGTCATTTACGAGTGTTCGGATGTGTTGCTTATGCTTTGATAAATTCTCAAATTCGTCAGAAACTTGATGAAAAATTAGAAAAATGCATTTTTATTGGTTATTGTACTCAATCCAAGGCATATAGATTGTATAACCCCCTTAGTGATAAGATTTTGATTAGAAGGGATGTAATATTTGATGAAAATGTGAGCTGAGATTGGAGTGAAGAGCATATACAACAGGAGATTCCTTAGCCCATTGAAGTTCCTTCAGATGAAAGACAAGAGTCAACTCCTACAAGTCCACAAACTAGCAATGCAATAACATCAGTAACTCTTGAAGAGTCTTCTGCAGTACCAATTCCATTAAGAAGATCAATAAGAGTTAGAAAGCCAAATCTTAAATATGCTGATAACTTTTTTACTTCTTGTCAATTTGTTCTTGTTGTTTCAGATCCTACACATTATGGAGAAGCAGCTGAAAAAAAAAAGAATGGCAGAAAGCAATGGTGGAAGAAATAACAACAATAGAAAAAACTAGAACATGGGAGATGGTTTACTTACCAGAAGGCAAAAATGCAATTTGCTTAAAGTGGGTGTTCCAGACAAAATTTGCCTCAGATGGAAGCATACAAAAGCATAAAGCTCGTCTTGTGGAAAAAGGTTATGCACAACAATATGGTGTAGATTTTGAAGAAACTTTCTCTCCGGTAGCATGGTTTGAAACGATGAGGCTTGTTTTAGCATTAGCTGCACAATTGCAGTGGTCTGTTTATCAATTCGATGTCAAGTCAGCATTCTTAAATGGAGATTTGCAAGAGGAGGTCTATGTATTACAACCAGAAAGTTTCATAAAGGAGGGCAATGAGATAAAGGTGTAGAAACTGAAAAAGGCATTGTATGGATTAAAGTAGGCCCCTCGAGCATGGTATGGCAAGATTGATGGATATTTTCAGAAGAAGGGATACATGAGAAATGAAAATGAACCCACTTTGTACGTGAAAAAAGAAGGAAAAAATGATTTCATCATTGTCTGTCTTTACTTTGAGGACATCATTTATACTAGTTCTACTACCTTGCTTGTGGATGACTTTAAATCTCAAATGATGAATGAGTTTGAGATGTCAGATATAGGTTTATTACATTATTTCCTTGGTCTTGAAGTCTATCAAGCTGAAAATGGTATTTTTATTTCACAAAGAAAATATGCCAGAGATCTTCTCAACAAATTTGGCATGCTTAATTGCAAGCCTGCAGCTACCCCTATGAATATCAATGAAAAGTTTCAGCAAGAAGATGGGAAAGAGATGACAGATGCTAGGAGATTTAGAAGCTTAATTGGAGGTTTAATTTATCTAACTCACACTAGACCTGATATTGTATTTTCTACTGGTGTTATTTCCAGATTTATGCAACAACCTTCAAAGGTTCATTATGGAGCAGTAAAAAGGGTCTTGCGATATATTGATGGAATCTTAGAATATGGCATTTGGTATTCTAAAGTTTCTAATTTCAGGTTGTGTAGGTATACGGATAGCGATTGGGCAAGTTCGTTGGATGATAGACGGAGTGTTTCAGTTAATGTTTTCACTCTAGGATCAGGGGTGATCACTTGGAGTTCAAAAAAAAAAGCAACAATTGCATACTCAACTTCACTTCAGAAGTTGAGTATGTTGCAGCAACTTCAGCAGCTTGTCAAGCTATTTGGCATTGGCAGATCTTCAACAAAAGCAAAAGGGAGCAACAGAGATATGTTGTGACAACAAAACAACTATCTCCATGACAAAGAATCCAACATTCCACAGCAGAACGAAGCATATTGCCATTCGCTACCATTTTATTCGTGATTTAGTAGAAAAGGAGGAGATATCATTGAAGTACTGCAGTATCGAAGAACAATTAGCTGATATGCTGACAAAAGCATTACCCAAAGAAAAATTCTGCTACTTTAGAAGATTGTTTGGCATCTGCAGCTTTGAATCAAGGGGGAGTGTTGAAGAATGATTCAAAATTTGACCTTACCTTTGTTTAGATTTGTTTGACTGAGTTCAGTGATAAGATAGAGTTTGTTTTCACTATTCAAACTAGAAGCAAATAATAAATAGTTCGATATATATGTTGGATAAGTTCTGATGTAAGCCTATATAAAAAGCACTTCTACATTCAGAAAGTTATATAACAACTAAGGATCAGAACTTCATTTTTCTCTTCTTCTTACTTTGTTTTGTCTCTTTCACGTTACTTTTCCTCAACAGTCCGGACACCACAAAGGTTGAATGAGACGATTCCCTTTGGGCCATTCCTCGTCGGAATAAGCCTCAAGTCAGTCGGTGGTTACAGGATGACCTGACTGGTGTAACTCCAAACTCATCGACTCAGTTTACGAAATATAGGGCGCCAAATAAGAATTATTTGAATTTAAAAAAGGCAGTTACTACTCCCCCTGTTTTGGGCCCCAAGTTATTGCAAGGGCAAAATTCGTCTGCTTTAAGTCCCTTCTACATGGAACGGACTACTGATGTGGGCCTTCTACAAAAGGGTTTTGTGGGTCTTAATGCAGGCAGTAATTGGGTCACTCATACTGAAGAGATTGGCTTGGTCCAAGAAGAGGGGAAGAAACGCCAGCGACAGGCCAACGAAATAGAAGTCGTTTACCACGAACAGTCTATGACAGAGTTAGAAGATCATAATCTACCAATCACTTCATCGATAGGATCGGCGAGGCCTGGCTACTAGGCTTGACAGAAGCTATGAAACTCCTTACTTGGAACTGCCGGGGACTCGACAATCCCCGTGCAGTCCAAGTTCTTTTAGAGCTCACACGTAAGTTTAAGCCGGAGGTGGTTTTTCTTTCAGAAACTGTAGTTGATAAGAAAAAATTGGAGAGTATTGGGAAACGTATCAGTTATTCAAATGTTTTTGGGGTTGAAAGAATGAGGAGAGGGGGAGGTTTAAATGTTTTTTGGACAACCTCATGCAATCTTATGGTGCAGTCATTTTTTAGAAACCATGTTGATATGAAGCTGGAATTTGAGACTGGTAGTGTCTGCATACTAACAGGTTTCTATGGTAACTCGAACAAAAGTCGACGGCGAGAATCATGGCAAATCTTGAAACTGTCATCTAGAGGGAGGCAGGACTCGTGGGCTGTCATTAGTGATTTTAATGACATTCTTTATGCTAAAAAAAAAAAAGAAGGCGGAGCTACTCCCTCAAATACATTGATGTAAGTTTTTCGGGATACATTGGAGGAATGTCAACTGATGGAGCTGTCATTAGTTGGATATAGATTCACATGGTCGCGAGGCACTGCTGATGACTGTATAAGGGAGACAGATGTGTGATAAATGATTAGTGGACTCTCAGGTTTTCTCATTCCAGATTGGATAATCTAGTTGCACTGGTGTCGGACCACTCACCACTCCTGACTCTGGATTGCTCGGTTTCCTCCAACTCCACTCAACGGTTCTGTTTTAGAAATGTCTGGTTATTGCACCCGGAGGTTAGAGATATTGTGTCTCAAAGTTGGAACAGTCATGATATCGGTAATATTGTCCAACAGATATATGCGTGTGGTGCTTCCGTAGGGGACTGGGGTCGTTCCATTACTGATAATCTCATTACAAGAAAATGACACCTTTATGATAAACTTTACAGAGCACGTAGAAGGCGACCAGCTCCTGATATTTCCCTTATGAACAGTTTAAATGCAGAGTACCTTCAGGTGTTGGAACGAGAAGAGAGATTTTGGAGACAACGGATGAAACAATTCTGGCTCCAACATTGTGACAAAAATTAGAAATTTTTTTATAGACAAGTTTCTATGTGAAGAAAGAGAAATCTGATTCATGCACTTAGAGGACCTGATGAAGAATGGGTTCAAGAGGAAGATGCAATGCACAGATTGGTAACACATTACTTCACACATCTCTTTTCTCCTATTGAAGGGGACTGGCAACAGGTCACCTCCCTGGTGTCTGCTAGAGTTACTGAGGACGATAATACTATGTTACTTCGGCCTCTTTGTGGAGAGGAGATCAGACGGGCTACATTCCAGATGCACCCGGATAAAGCTCCTGGTCCGGACGGAATTAACCTGTCCTTTTTTCAAAAATTCTGGAATACAGTGGGACCAAGAGTGATAACAAGTTACCAACACGGGTTTGAGCATATGGTTTTGCTTGAAGACGTTAATGATACTCATATTGTTCTCATCCCTAAGAAGAGCAAACCGGATACTCTCAAAGATATGCACCCGATTTCCCTATGTAATGTCATATACAATACTTTTGTGAAGGCCCTTGCGAACAGACTGAGACGGGTTTTACCGGCTCTAGTCGCAGAGACACAATCTACTCTTGTCCCTGAAAGAAACATTAATGATAATATCCTTTCGGCCTTTGAAATAATACACTACATGAGATACGCGGGGAAGCGTCGGCGGACAGAGATGGCCCTGAAAGTAGACATAAGTAAAGCATATGATAATGTTCGATGGGGGTATCTCGAAGCTATGCTGCTAAGGTTGGGCTTTGCGGACAAATGGGTTAAACGGATGATGTTATATGTCTCTACTATTTCTTATAAAGTGCTACTGAATGGGAAGAAAGTGGGTCCGATTTCTCCATTTAGGGGATTGTAGCAGGATGATCCATTGTCTCCGTATTTGTTTATTCTATGTGCGGAAGGACTATCGGCGTTGTTCAACAGAGCTGAATCAAATAAGCAGCATTTACATGGCATCTGTATCACCCCAAAGAGCCCAAGCTTAAGTCATCTTCTGTTTGTATATGATTCTTTTTTCTTCTTCGGGGCGAGCACTGACAAATGCCATCAAGTGAAGCTACTGCTCGCCCAATATG
>NW_019014578.1:484249-495787 GCF_000150535.2 Carica papaya
TCTCGGTTTTGAGCAAGCAAGAAAGAAGAGAAGAATCTCTCATTTTACCTCTCTCAAACTTTGCTTCCATTAAAATCTTCAAGGTATCAGAGCGCCTCTGATTCAGAAATCTCCTTCTGCTTACTCTAGATTCTTCAATGACCACGGATGACTGAAACTCTTTATCACCCGAAGTTATTTTGGGTATGTATCTCCCCAAATCCACCAACACTGGAATAGTGGAACAACATTCATCGTTCATCACCAGCCATCGACTCAATGGCGATAATTACCTTCAATGGTCAACGTCTGTGCGGCTATTCATCCGAGGGAAAGGACGCGATGAATATCTCATGGGAGAAGCTTCAGAACCTCTATCGAATGACCCATATGCTCGGACTTGGAAAATCGACAACAACATGGTAATGTCCTGGTTGCTAAGCTCCATGACTCTCGAAATCAGTGAAAATTTCCTCTTGTACGAGAGAGCTCACGAAGTCTGAGAAGTTGCTTGTGAGTTTTACTCCAGCCGCGAAAACACTTCAGTAATTTTTAAAGTCGAATTCACCATCCCTGAGTTGCAGTAAGGTAAGCTGAACATTATTCAATATTATAACTCTCTCACCCGCAACTGGCAGCAGCTCGACATCTTCGAAGATCATCAATGGAGCTGCCTAGAAGATGCTAAGAACTACAGAGAAATTGTGGAGCAGAAAAGAATCTTTCGGTTTCTCATGGGGCTCAACAAAAGCCTGGATGAACTGTGGGGTCGAGTTCTATGCACGAAACCACTGACGGGTATTCGTGAGGTCTTCTCTGAAGTTTAGCAAGAAGAAAGCAAGAAGAAATGGATGTTGGGAGAGCCTCAGTTGACTTAGTTGAGTGAGAATGCTTCTGCTCTTACTTCTCACGTCTTTGATTCCCGTGGAAAGAAAGGACGTCCGTTTTGTGAGTTCTGCAAAAAGTCAGGGCACGTTCGTGAGAAGTGTTGGAAGTTTCATGGGAAACCAGGAGAGAAGAGGATCACCGAGACACCTCACGGAAATTTGGCGATTTCGGAAGAGCCCTCTGTTCAGCCCGAGAGTGCTCCCTTTAGTCCAGAACAAATGGAGGCACTGGTGAAATTTTTTTCGTCGAAAATGGGAAGTCTGGGTAATTCTTTTGTCTCTGTTGCCCAAAATGGTAATAATACCCATTTGGTTTATTAGCATGGTTCCATAAAAAATAGATTTAGAATGTGAATTCTGGGCCATCTGACTATACGACAGAAAATCAGTCATTGCTCGGTGATTATCTTGAATGTAAGGAAGATTTATTAATTAAGATTGTTGATGGTTCAAGTTCTAGAGTGGCAGGAATTGGCTCCACAAAAATATCATTCTGCTTGACACTCAAGTCGGTTTTTAATGTGCCTAATTTGTATTGCAATCTACTGTTCATAGGTAAATTGTGTAAAGACATGAATTGTATGGTGAAATTTGACAATCATTCTTGTGTATTTTAGAATTTGGTTTCGGAAAAAATGATTGGAATGATTGGCAATGTTAGGATGGATTCAGGTCTCTACTATCTTGCAGTTGACCCACCTACCTCAAGTAGACAAGCTTCTAATGCTGTGTGTGTTAATTCGGTTTTTATAGATTGTTCAAATGATGATCACGCAATTATATTATGGCATTATCGATTAGGCCACTCAAACTTTTTGTACTTAAATATTTCTTACTTTATTCAAGAATAAAAATTCACTTTCATTTCAATGTGAAATATGCCAATTTTCAAAACACGCTCGCAATTCTTTTTCTAATATACCATATAAACCCACACAACTATTTGTTCTAATCCATAGTGATGTTTGGGGACCTTCATGAGTCAAAACTATTATTGAAAAAAAATAGTTTGTATTTTTTATTGATGATCATACTAGAATTACCTGTGTCTTTCTTATGAGAGAAAAGTCTGAAGTGAGCTAAATATTTCAGAAATTTAATACTATGATTCAAACCAGTTTCACACTACAATACAAATATTGAAAACCAATAATGCATGTGAATACTTTGAATCCACCCTAAGAGAATATTTTAATAATTAAGGTATTCTCCATCAAAGCTCTTGTGTATACACCCCACAATAAAATGGCATAGCCGAAAGAAAAAATAGACACATTCTTGAAGTTGCTAGATCATTGATGTTTACAACCCATGTTCCTAAATTTTTGTGGGGTGAAACCATTATTACTACTACCTACTTGATCAATCGAATCCCCACTCAGATGCTAAATTTCAAAACTCCTTATAAAGCTCTTCTTTAGGCATTTCCAAAATCTCATGTTTTAAACACTATCCCTTGAAAATATTTGGCTGCACCACTTATGTTCACATTTGCACTCACCTCAGAGGGAAACTTGATCCAAGAGTTCTTAAATGTGTATTTGTTGGTTATTTCTCAAATAAAAAAGAATATAAATATTTTTTCTTAGGAGTAACGTTTTTACAATACTATGGATGTAATTTTTTTTGAGAATCAACCATTTTATCCCACAACTAATATTCAGGGGAAGAATTTCACTCAAAAATATCAGTTGTGGGATAGAAGCCCTCTTACACCTCAAATCTCGTTGACATCTTCCTAAAATATACATATTTAGGAAACCACATAAAAATCGGAACCCACCATAGATACTAATGACATATATACTGATTGCACATTACCTGCAACAAGTAAGTTATGAGTCTACACAAGAAGAAATAAGACTTAAGATAGTAGAATTCCTGAATCAACCACGCAAAGTCATGAGTCAACTCCTGGACCGAGCACTCATAATACTACAGGTAATGAAATTTCTAACTCAGTGGTTAATATTGACGCTAATACTGAACTTTCTATTGCTTTGAGAAAAGGTGTCCGATTTTGCATCATACATCCCATACAGGATTATGTGTCATATGACAAGTTGTCTCCAACATACAATGCACTTGTTAGTAAACTCGATTACAATATTGTCCCGAGAATTGTTCATGAGGCACTTGAGTTCTCAGAATGGAAAGCCGCAATCCAAGAAGAGGTCACAGCGCTTGAGAAGAATGAGATATGGGAATTATCTGATCTACCTTAAGCGAAAAAGCCTGTAGGGTGCAAATGGATCTTCACCACAAAGTATAATCTTGATGGAACTGTGAGCTGTCATAAAGCTCGCTTTGTTGCTAAAGGCTTCAGTCAGTTATATGGAATTAACCATCAGGAAACTTTTGTCCTAGTTGCTAAACATAACACAATACGAGTTCTATTCTCCTTCATCAACTGGATGTAAAGAATGCTTTTCTCAATGGAGATCTAGAAGAAGTTTACATGGAAGTCCTTCCTGAACTTAGCATCGGGTCTAAGAAGATATGTAGATTAAAAAAAGCTTTCTATGGTCTTAAGCAGTCTGCGAGAGCATAGTATGAGAGATTCTCAAGGGCAGTGAAACAGATGAGATATGTTCAGTGTCAGTACGATAATACACTTTTTGCCAAAAGTAGTGCCACGGGGAAGAAATCTATCCTAATTGTATATGTTGATGACATTATCTTAACATGTGATAGTGATGAAGAAATTATAGAATTTAAAAAGTTTCTAGTTAAAGAATTCGAGATCAAAGAACTTGGGTTACTTCAATACTTTTTTTGGGATGGAAGTAGCTCGATCTAAGAAAGGTATCTCTGTTTCACAGTGCAAATATGTCTTAGATCTTTTAAAGGAAACATATCTGTTTGGTTGTAAACCTGTAGGAACACTGATGGAGTCCAATGTCAAATTGGTCTTAAAAATATAGCAAACCTGTTGATAAAAAGAGATATCAAAGACTTGTTGGCAAACTTATCTATCTTACTTTTACCAAACCTGATATCAATTTTGTTGCAAGCGCTGTAAGTCAGTTTATGGCTGAACCAACTGAAGAACATATGAGTGCCGTTTACCAGATTTTGAGGTACTTAAAGATGACCCCTGGTCAGGGGTTGTTCTTTCAGAAAACAATAAATATGAGTGCTGACTCGGCAGAATCAGTGATTGATTCTGACTGGGCAGGATCAATGACTGATTGAAGATCAACATAGGCTACTGTACATATGTGGGGCAATCTACTTACTTGGCGAAGTAAGAAACAGTTAGTTGTATATAGAAGAAGTGCTGAAGCTAAATTGAGGTCTTTTGCTCGTGGAATATGTGAAGGTGTATGGTTGAAGAAGATTTTATCTGAACTAAGTTTTTGTATTCCTAATCCTAGGAAACTCTGGTGTGACAATCAATCAACCATCAATATGGCCAAAGATTCAGTGCATCATGATAGAACCAAGCATGTGGAGATTGATCGTCATTTCATTAAAGAGAAGATAGAAAACAAGACTATTACCCTACATTATGTTTCTACTGATCTTCAGATTGCTGATATCCTTGCAAAGGCACTACCAATAGGAAAATTTAATAACATTGTATCCAATATAGGATTACTCAATATATATGTAACCTAAATTGAGGGGGAGTGTAGGAAATGTTAGAATAAGGGTAGTTTAATATTCACTTTTTCTGGACAGGTGGAATGTCCACCATCACCCCTAGAAATTGGTTACGTTTGTTGCTTATTTTTCCTTTATTTGTTTTTCTTTCACATCCTCACCTTTGGTGTGACATCAGGGCAATGAGTGCCTATAAATGGCATCTCACCCTCTCTATTTTGAGCAAGCAAGAAAGAAGAGAAGCACCTCTCATGTTATCTCTCTCAAACTCTGCTTCCATTAAAATCTTTAATAATGTAGAAAAAAAGTATGAATAAAAATTCAGTCTGCCTTTAGTTACAAATATTGGTGATTGGTTATTGTCGTCGTAGCGAGGAAGGTGATCTAGAAACATAATGGTGGTGTAGGGATTCTGGTAGCAGGTGGTACAGTTTCTAACAATGTTTTGCTGCTGAGTCTTTGGTAATGGGATGATAAATATGCACAAGATTCTGGAGGGTGTCTTATTCTCCTCTTTGCACTTTTCTTCTCTCGTAATAAAGCTTTTCTGTCAAAAAATGATGCTTCTTCTTGTGCATATTTAGTTATCCTCTAATATTTAATTAGATAAGTTTCCATATGACATTGATGTGAGATTAAATGCTTTTGTTTTTTCTTATCTTACTAATAATCTTCTTTTTGCCAGTCTGTGAGAGAACAATTGGTGCAATTGATGTTTGAAACATTTAATGTCTCCGGATTTTATGCTTCAGAGCAAGCAGTATTATCCCTTTATGCAGTAGGTCGTATATCGGGCTGCACTGTCGATATTGGTCATGGGAAGATTGGTATATACCCCTGTTCCTTTAGATTGACGAGATTTTTCTATTAAATTGAAACTATCAAAGATTCCTTACTGATATTGTTTATGGAAGTTGTTTTATCAGTTTTGAGTTTGCTGCTATGTTGGACATATTCCTATGTGTTAGCATGTAATAACGAAACCTTAAATGAAGGGTTAGCATACTACTTTGTCATAGACCTTTTTTCTGTTGAGCAGGTCAACTATTTTTTTTCCCTTTTTTTTTTTAAATGAACAAGTCGAGTTAGACATCTTACTTTTCCAAAGTATTTTCTTTGGTCAAGGAAAATTTATTTTTTTCCCAATATGTGGGTGACATTTTAATCATCTAGCAAAAAAGACTGGCTATATGATGAGTGTTAGGTTACTCTACCATGCCTCAACTACATAAATATAAAATGCTTCTTCTCTCAATGTATATATATATATACACACATAAATATATTGATACTTAATGATGATGGTCTATTATAGCTTCATTGGATGTTAAAGGTTCAATGACATTAACTTTTCTCATTAAGCCTTTCTACTTGGATGTTGAATGCATTATTATCTACTCTTTATCTTTAATTTTATCGTTTAGATGCACAAATGCGAACATTTTATGCTTTGGCCTCTCTAAATGGATGTTTAATGCTTTTATCTATTCTTTATCTTTCATTTTATCACTTATACATGCGAACATTTTATGATTGAGTTTATTAACTTATTTTTTTTATTAAAAAAAATTCTTTGCTGGTGGCACCATTTACTGTTCAGAAGAGGAGGAAGAATGTAGTGATCTATAAGCAAGGCATTGATATTGTTAACCTCAATTAATATTTTTTAAAAAATTGGTAACCTCAGTTAAATATTTCCACAATGATTCTAGCTTGGACAATGTGGTCCTGAGTGACTTCAACTTTTTATTCACCAGTCTAAACTTGACTTACAATCTTAACATGGTAATAAACTGTCACAATGATATAGTTTAGCTGTACTCAAAACCTTGTAACACTAGGATGCAGTCACAGCTGCTAATGGTGCTGCTGCTAATGGTGCTTAATCAGCATTTATATGTGATTCATGGATCCAAAAATGCTGATTGGAATATGCTAGCTTAAGTTGCTTTATGTCTCTTGAAACAACATTACTGTTATGCTAAGATATTAAAAGCATATGAAACTTTTTCATTGCAATTCTTTGAATCTGATTGAAGTTTTTAAACTTTACAGCCTCTAGTATTCTAGTTGGTGAATTTGAGGTGGTGTAATTCTCTGAATATTTCGTTTGCAGACTGATCTGTTTTTCATTTGCAGCCTGATCTATTGGCCTTGTAACTTTATTTTTTGTTATCATAGATATTGCTCCAGTTCTTGAAGGAGCAGTCCAACACATTGCCTCAAAAAGATTGGAGATTGGAGGTATTGACTTGACGAAGTTATTTGCTCAAGAACTGGGTAAATCTAATCCTCATGTGAACCTGAACATCTCTGATGTTGAAAATCTGAAGGAGCAATACTCATGCTGTGCTGAAGATGAATTTGCTTATGCAAAAACCCAAAAGTCATGTGAGACTGAGCAGCATACCCTTCCTGATGGGCAGGTTTGTGTTTTCCATTTTCCCTCCATTTATTATTGTTTGAGACACTAAGTCTGAATAATTTATTATGTGGTAGCCTGTGATATTTCAAAAATTTCTAATTTAAGCTGATACTTGAGACTCTTAGGATTTGGTTGCATTTTCATCTCAATCCTGTAGCCCCAACGTTAAAAAAGGAAAGAGACCTAAATCTCAATCCCCTAGTTTAGTCCCCTTTCATTCTGGTTTTCATTATGAAAATTTACAGTTTTGGTCTTTGGTTTGGTTCTGAAACAGAATGCCCCTTATTGTGATCAGCTAGGCACTTGTCTTTCAAAAAAAAAAAAAAAAGAAAAAAGAAATTTATCAGCTAGGCAGTCTGATTCATCTCCATGGGATAAAAGTTCCTTCTCATTAGTCTTTAGCTAACCACCGCTGCTGTTGAACAGAATGAGCAGTTGGAACCGTAGTGGATCTTGGCAGAATTTGGCTCTCTCTTTGCTGAATAGATACACCTACCCTTGCATCTGGAACCAGGACAATCATTGAAGAATATTGAGGTAGTTACGGGGTCGATTGTAGTTCTTCCTTTGTAGATCGCCGTACTTTCTAGAAGATGATATTGAAGGACAGGTCTTTCATATGCTCCAATAGGGAATAATTTGACCGAGTCAATCCCATTTTATTCACCTGTGTTATTAGTGAGGAAGGTGGATGGAACTTGAAGTTCTTATATGTGGATTACCAATGTCTAAACAGTAAAACCGTCAGTGATATATTTCCTATTCCAATCATCAGTAAGTTACTGGAGGAGTTTCATTGGGCCTGGTTATTCACCAAGTTAGATTTAAGATTTGGCTACCATTAAATTCAGATGCACCTAGCAGATATAGAGAGACAATATTCTGTACCCATCAGGGTCAGTATGAGTTTGTGGTCACGTCTTTTGGATTTACAAACTCTCTTTCAATCCTTAAGGAATTTTGCATTTCAATTGTATTTGTGCGAATTTGTGCTTGTCTTTGATAATGTTTTGGTCAAACATGGATTGCTCTTTGCTGCTATCTTAGGTGTGTTTTTAGATTGTTCAATGGTCACTGTTTGTGTCTAAAAAAATAAAAGTGCTATTTCACTTAATCTCAATTTTATCTTGGCTATACCATCTTGATTCAAGGTCTGGCAGTTCAACACTATCAAGGTGGCTGTGATACTTTGATGGCTGAAACCAGCCACCATTGGAAAGCCTAAGTGGGTTCCATGGATTGGCAAGCTGTTACCAGAACTTTGTTAGGGAATGTTATTGTAGGATCCCTTACAGCTATGCCTCAGAATTCATTTGTAGGACGCCAACAGCTTTGGGAGCTTTTGAGAGACAAAATTTGAAATGACAACCACCCTGATCCTGCCTCTTTACAGTTTCTCTTAGCCTTTAAGTGTTTGATGTCAATCCTCTGATCTTGGAATTGGGATGGTCTTACAACAATGAGGCAAATCTGTAGCCTTCTTTACTCTGGTCTTAGCAGCTTGCCACTATCGCCTTCTGGCTTATGAGAAAGAATCAATTGGGTTGGCAAAGGCAGTGTAACATTGGAGGCCCCGTGGGGGTTGTTTGTCTATGCACTGACTGCTACAACTTCCACTTTTTACTTGAACAATGAATTAATTCTCTTTAAACGACGTAGTTTTAGTAAATTTATGGGATTTGACTTCTAGGTAGCATGAGGATACAGTACTTCTAACTGCAATCTGTGCTTCAGCCAAATCTTTTTCACTCCAGTAGTGAAGAAATAAAAAACTCTGGAATTACAGAAATTGGTGGATTGAATCCATGTCAACGCTGTATTGCTTTCTTCATCTCCCTTAATAACCAAAATTTTATTTGTTCTCCTTGGTCAAGACTGTGGAGGGAATCAAAAGACCTTTGGGTGCATTGCTGGTATTTTTGTTAGAAGAGACTTCAACAATTCAGGATTGCATCTGCCTGCCTTACATGCTAATGACATGAGGGGGTACAGTCTATATCATGTATAATAATGAAATTAGAAAAATTAGAACCTGCAAACTTCTCCACCTCCTTCCAGTCACAACATCTTCTATGGATTTCGTCGAAGGCTTTATGTCTTCCCATGGCAAAGATGTCCTCCTTGTGGTAGTTGGTAAATTCTCTAAGCATGTACTTCTTTCACCAGCATCTCATGTTTGGCTATGAGTTTGGCCTGGTTATTTTTTGCCACCACTTTAAAGCTACGCTAGTTACCTGAATACATTGTTAATGACTGAGATATCACCTTTACAGGTGCATCTTGCTGTAAGTTGTTTAGACTTAGCAACACCAAACTTCGATTTATCTTTTGTATGATCCTTTGTCAAATGGGCAAATTGAAATAGTCAATTGGACCATAGAAATGTATCTATAACCCTAAGAGCTCATATTGACAAGATGGTTTGACACCTCAATGTCGGCTCTTTGTCATCATAGGCTGCAATATATTTCAAGGGTTGGGATGTTTGCCAATTAAAGCGGTACGTGACTTGAGTCCATAACATCGTAAGACAGTTCAATCTAGACTTGGTGTGGGTGTTAAAGTATTGAGAGCACCTTTTCCTAACACGAGAGGGCCGGGAAGGATGCACCTCTAGTGTACCAATTATCATACCCAGAATAAACGCTAGATAGCCAAGTGTATAACAGATATTGCTGAAAGCATCTAAGTAGTAAACTCAACCCAAAATGAGTGCTATCCTATTCTAAAGCCTCTAGTAGCACAACTGAGACAACAACGAGTTCTCTACTTCTTGGGAGATGGTATTTTTAAAAATTCAAGAGAAGGTCATGGCGAGACAAACCATTTATCATTATGATAGGTATAAAGTGGAGCACCTATTTCTACTTCCTTTAAGGCTACCACATGTCAGGTTGTCTATGGTTGACGCCCCTTCAAACTAGGGTCATTGCTTTAGCTTAGGAAAGATGGAAGTAGAGGAATTGGAGTTGCTCTCCCATGAGTGTTAACTGTTTACTGAATGCTCAGAGTGCCATGAAGGCGTATTATGATACCATCAATTAAGCGGGTGATCAGGTTCTATTATATTGCAGCTTCACTGGAGCTTGGAACATTGATCTTCCTGTAAATTGGCTCCTGCATATATAGTGCTTGCAAGATAGTTGAAATGTTGGCTCGGCCATGAATTGCTTGGATATGCCTATTACCTCCCAAAATTAGCTTGTTTCTATGTTTCTTGCATTAAGAAAGTTCATGGAATGGAAGATGTCCTGCTCACCTTACGATCCATCCATAAGGGCAACCCTAAGCGCTTTGGATCAGCCTATCAATGGTGGCAGAACAGAGCTGTTAGTCGATTGAGACAGTCTATCATCATCTAACGCTTCAGGTGAAGATGCTGCTGACGTGAAGTCATGTTATCCTGCTTTGGTGCTTGTGCACAACCACTATTTGAACTAGAGGAGTAATATTACAGCTGCAGTAGCAGAACCACAAACAAAGGCAGAAAGAGGGATTTCAGACACACAGGTCCTACCGGAGGCAAAAGGGATTGACTTCTTCTTGAGCTTTTCTTTTCTGTTTCACTTAGGTCTGTGTTGTATGTTATAAGGAAACTTGGCTAGAAGTGGAACACAATGAAATAGAAGTTTGGCTAGGTGTCAATAAGATTGGCCAGATCTAACAAAAAAGGGGATCAGTTGCTGTGGTTTTCCCTATCTATATATATAAGCTATTTTATCAATAAAAGACAGCTGATACTTTCTCTCAGAAAGGGGTCTTTCGAGTAGCGAACTTCAAGAAATTATACAGTTCTCTCCAACGAGTCTTAATTTGACATATATTGGAAAGGAAGGAAGTCTGTGAACCAAGCAGTTCGCTTGGTTGAAGATTTCAGCCTTATTCAACCTGTAACCTGATCAAGAACTCGGGGATGTTTCATGAAATCCAGTACTGGCTTTGTGCAAGACCCATGCCCGCTTGAGAGTGGTTGTGATATGCAGCTTTACATGAGTATTTTGTGTCAGTTATTTTCTTTTGGCTTTGCCCTTAAAGGGCTTCTTAAAGGCTCAAAGTTGAGCTGTTGGATAACCTACGCAGGGATATACCAACAGGGTAAAACCCAGCTGGTAAGTATTTTGTGCCAGTTGCTTCTTGTTGATTTGCTTTCAGCATGTACATGTGGTTCAGATATTTGCTTTTAGCATGTGTTTTCTGTGACATCTTGAGTTGTCTTACTGTGATGCTTTTCAAGATTGGCTTTAGGTGATAAAAATTGGAAAAGCTAGATACACTGTTGGTGAAGCTTTATTCCAACCTTCTATTTTGGGTTTAGAGGCATATGGAATTGTTGAGCAGCTTGTACGTATTATATCAACAGTTTCATCTGAGAACCATCGACAGCTGTTGGAGAATACTGTACTTTGTGGTGGCACTTCTTCTATGACTGGTGAGTTGTTCGCTAATGAGATACTAGTGAAAGTTATTTTTATTTTTTTGTTATATATCTTTGTTGATGGGATCTTGATTTATGGTTCATTAACTTTCTCTTGTTAAGTGGCCGAGATTTATGGCAAATGAAAGATCCATATAGATACTGAATATGATCTGTTTGTGTAATCTTAACAACCGATTATTATTCCTTGACAGCAACAAAGCCTG
>NW_019014578.1:502192-513642 GCF_000150535.2 Carica papaya
ACATGATATAAAATTTTTGTACATGAGTGCTACTCACTTCTTTTGGTGCTTTGTTAATATATATTATGCTTTTTATTTAAAAAAAAAAAAAGACCAACCCAAAAAGAAAATGTGTCCTGCAATATTTTGTCAATTGTTGGTAGATGTGATTTGCGTAAGAGATGAGCTTTATTCTTAATTGGAGTCAAATTTTGATAAATGGCATCAAGAAGAGATTTGGTGAAAGAAAGCCTTTCAAATTCGTAGGGTTTGTTATAGGCGTTATTGCTTCTGGATGTTGCAACCTTTATTCACTAAAAATTCACAGGGTTGTTAATTAGAAGAAAGAGTATTTTATTCCAGATAGAATTAATTCCCAAGTTTAATGTTTTAAACTATTGAATTGAACAGCCGCATATAAATTGTTTACTCTTCTATATACGTAGCAGTAATATATATATATATATATATATATATCAGCAATATCAGTATATGCTGAACTATTTATATATGAACAGATATATATATATATATATATATTTGAGGAAAAACAATTATATATATACATGCATAACTGAATATAACAGATATGATCTTTATGTACATAGAACAGTATACATAATACATAGTAACTCTAATAAAAATTATATAAATATATATATAAACGAATACAAAAATTGGCTTAATAAATGAGTTTGCTGATGAATTGTGTAAATAAAATAAAGATATTTTTGCAAAATAAATTGCATTTCAATAAGAGTCTTATGCTACCTCAGAATCAATACACTTTTCAACAAAATATAAGTTTTATGATAATACTCCTAAAAACTAAAAAACTAAGTTATGTGCGCTAGAAAAATATTTTTGCAGACTCCTTCAGTCCACATTAATGATTATAAATTGTCTACGAATAAACACCTATAAACACATACAAATTTAGAGAAATATTTGATGAACCAGTAAGCCTTCATGCTGTTTTTGCTACACAGAAAAACGTTTTAAAATGTCATACAAATATCTTATGCATAAAACATGCATGATACATTTTCTCTAGACTAAACAGTGTCTACTGGTTGAAAATGAACAATATCCAAATTTTACAATAAAATGCAAGATGGCTTTAAAAAATATAAGCATTATATTTAACGTCTTCTGAAAAATCATTTATATACAACATCCAACTACCACAATATCATGCTTAATTATTTTTTAAAAGTTTCAACTTTCAAGTAATCGAAGGATTATCATGACGGACTCAAAATTAAATTCACCTAAATGTTGCCCCTTGTCAAAATGAATAAAAAAATCAACTGTAGCAATGTGCGTAATATGTTGTGGAGATAAACATTATGTGAGGAGAGGAGAGCAATAGCCCTAAAAATAACAAGAAAAACATACCCAATTTAAGCGCTGCTTATTCCCCCGTACGAATAGCCTCCCCAAGCAAGAGTAACAAACATCCAAATACAGGATCAAACAGTACATGTATATTTCGAATATTCTCTTCTAGAAAAGAGATATATATGTTTCAAAATCACAGATGAAAATGAAAAAAAAAAAAAAAGAATTTACTGATTCCCTCCAGTCCAAAAGTAAACAAGCCCTTCCATCCAAAATCTTACTAAAAAACTAGTTCTGCAGAACCTAGCATTCTAATATTTTGTTGTAAACATTTCACATAAAAGAAAATTACAAAATATTACAACACTAAACTCAAATCTAGTAACTAATGAAAGTTTCCTGTATTCCCAGTACCCTACCTCGTAGATTGGGGCTTGGCAATTCAACAAGAGAGATCCAGGTCAATCAACAGATACCTTTGAAGTGCTGACTTATCATAAATATCTACTAAGAAAATCAGAAATTCATAAGTGACAGACTAAATCACTTCTATAACGTTTTCTTTCACCATACAGCTTCAATGAATTAAAACCCACTTCTCATGAACCTCTTGTGATCAAGTATTGAACAGCAGCAGCAGCAAGACTTAGCATTGTACATCATTCTTCTTCTGGTGCAATTAACCATCAGTTATAGTCTTACAGCAGAATGATGCCTAAAAATTATAAAGAGTCTCTCCTTTCACCATTTGAAAGATTAACATTTAGTCCAGATCCAGGTTATGCATGTTTGCGCACAAGCATACATAGATTAGATGCACACGAATGCACATATATGAGATAAGTACACACATTGATTTTTTTTTTTTTTTTTTTTTTAACGAAAGAGAAAACTATGGAGATTCACACAACCACACTCTCCAACTGTATACTACATTATATTGAAAGAATCCAACATTTTCCATTTACAAACCCCAACTGCCTGAAATCCAAATTGCACACTTCAAACAATCATGAACTAGGTCAAACCTAATCATATAAATCCTATTTTTGGAGTTCACGTTTCAAATAATTTTAAAATATGAGCTAACACCTCTTCCTAACGAGCGGTCGATTTTTGAAACAGATATTCTTGGAAAACTAATAATGTGCCTGCAATATCAACTTACTACTACTGCTGTCATACCCAATCACAGATATTCCACGATGTTGATGGGAATTAGATGCTGTCAGTTATCCAACCACGTTGTAATAAATTAAAATGTTAACTAGGAGAAAACTCACCAATTTTAGTTCCTGCAATTTATAGGAAATTTCATAGTAGCATACTAGGCTGTCAACTAAAGAATTTCTTAAAAATTCTTCGTAGATTCTAAAACAGGTTAGCACTACCAGGTATCTGTTGATTACTCAAGGTCTCACCATTTGCCCAACTTGTAACTCAAGTCAGAGATGAGAGACTTTGTATCAGAAAATCTTGTTCAACTGCTGCAGATATTTATGTAAGGATGGAGTACAGCATCTAGGAAAATTTAGGCTGTGAAGCAGATATAGATAAAGACGCCAGAGAGGGAATCGCAAAATGTTAGAGCCCTAAACCTGCTAGGAAAAAATGGCAGTATTAAACAAAACCAGATTATTGAACAAATAACAGTATGATGACTTAAAAAAGCTAGTTCGGAACTTACCTATCTACTAGAAAGTAGATCCCCATTCAGGACCCTCCAACAGCCTTTTCTGCAATAGCTGCCTTCTGACATGGATAAAAGGTTAAAATCAGCGGTCCAAACAGCCAAATTACAAACAGTTATTTTAGTTCAGAAAATGTGCAAAATAACAGATTCCATTCTGACTTACATGCTGAATATTCACTTTGCCACTCAATTCTGGTGGAGAATTTGATACTGGTTTTGAAAACCTGTGGAGATTGGTAAATGACAGCTTTCATTGTCAAACAGATACATCGAGACTAAGTATAACTGTGCCAATGACAGAAATACACAGTCAAATGTCTAAAGTAATGCATACCTCATAGCTCTTGCTTTTCTCTTGTCTTCTTCCAGTAGACTTTCCTTGGGTTCTCCTCCAAATCTGGCAAGCCGAGCCTTCTTCTTTGCCTCTTCATCAGCAGGCACTAATGCCACAGGGAGGCCAAATCTGAGAGAGAACCGTAATTAGCAGCAATACACTAATTAAAGCCAACAAATTTATACAAGAAATATATAATGAGCTTCAAGCTGTAAAAAGGATTGAAAAAGGAAAAAATGGCAAAGGGAACCTTTCTGCTCTAGCTTTCCTCTTTTGGTCCTCTGATTTCTTGAATCCTTCTGATCCACTCGATAAAGGCCCGGTTCCAAACCTACATCAGATAAGCGCACAATAGAAAATTTTAAGCAGCAGAAAATATAAACACTGGAAGTTGAGACCATCAACATGCAATTTTTTAAACAGAAAAATATGTAATAGTTGCTCTCATTGTGTAGACACCAAATGATGTAGGAAGATTTTAGGATAAAACCTGGATATCACATCTATGCACTTCAGAAATCTTAAGCATCATGCTTAAGAGTTTTCTTCCATAACACAAAGTCAGAACGATTGAGAAAATCTTCAAAAGTGAAATAACAAAACTACTTATGATGCTTCCTAAACAATGTTTTCTTTGAAATATTAAGTATAGCTTCCCAAACAATGTTTCTCATATTGGATTGAGCTAATAAATAACAATACTAATATAATTAGGAAATGCTACTACTAAGGAAAACAGAGGTAAAAATCCTAAATAACTAATTTCCTAAATAGAACAAGATCCGGATACTAATAAAATCCTAATCTAAGCTATACTATTACCATGATTTATAGATCAGTTACAAAAAAGATTCTTAATCTACTTAGAAGATCTATTTCACATCCATTCCTGCATCATTAAACCCAGTTGGAGAAAACTAACCTCAAGTTTTGAATAATAAAAGTATTCAAATGCACAATCTTGGAGCTTTCCAAAAATTTCTGGTAAAATTTGCACTTTGTGATCCTTGTAAAAAGCAGAAGTAATGGGAACAAACAATTTTTAGGAGTATGAAATTCTGGTGATAGGATAAATAAACATACATTAAACTTGGCATATCAAGTTTCTCCTCGTACGGAAACTTTCATAGAGTTCTCTTTCAAGAAAAGATAGATTGATCTTGAAAGCTTTATATCATTAGTGTCATTGGTTCTTTTTCTTCTTGCTCCTCCAATATGGCAGATTAAATTGTACTTGTGTCCCTCTTTAGGTCCTAATCATTGAGTAATTTTTTGTTGCTTCAACACTCCTAAAGCATCTGGTTGATGGTTCCAATTTTCAAGTAGTCTTTCCTATCTCCCTTTAATTTTCATCAATTGCTCGGCTCTTGTCATTGTGTTATAGTAAGATTCTAAAACCAGATTCCTCATGCCAAGCATGAGAACAATGTCAATAAGAACAAGGTCAATGTAGAAAAATATGTTTTGAGAATTTTAAAAACTACACTGCACAGGGTTCAATCGATATAGGTACCATGATGAAAAGAAGCAAGACTTTTTTTCAAAAAATAAAAGTATAGTATATACTGTTGATTCACAAGCACCAAGGGGGTGCTTTCTAAGTATACTCTCCAAAATAAGATTAGACAAAGAAGTACTAAAATGTAAGATTATAAAGAAATACTATTACTAAGAAAAAGAAAAATTAAGACCTAAATAATTAAGCTCTTAATCAAATAGAATCATGATTCCAATAAAGTCCTAATCTACCCATACTTACAATAATTTGTAAATTAGCTACTGATAGGATCCATAATCTATTTAGAAGACCTAGTTCATGTACATTCTGCATCACAAAGTAATAAAGTTTATAAGTTCGTATTAAGTATTAACATAAACTTCATTTTTATTTTAAAAAAAGAAGGATTAATATAAACTTCAGTAGCTTATTTTTAGAACAATTGTATTAACTTATATGCTTTTGATGGTCAGCCAAAGACTGGAGCTTAAAGCTCTTGTTGACAAAAAAGAAAAACATAAGTCAAACACCCAACAATTCAGTCCTAAAATCAAGAGGCTAATACACTACAGATATCAACAGTCATCCAATGAGCTTCAATGCCTGCTAACTGTTTGGAACTTTATCTGAGATTACTACTTATTCTCAGTACATATAATTGAGAACGAAGAAAGAAACTCTGCACAATGAATCTCAGAAAGCACTCTAAATATCAATCAAGAAGCTAAAAGATAAGGATAGGCAAGAAAGAATTCCAGTCATGAAATGTAGAAAATGAATCAAAATCCTTATGCTACGTGACGAATTCAGGAAAATGTGCAAAAATCTCGAACATTATAAGAAAAACTGACATAATACGTGAAAAAAAATAAATAAAAAAAACTCTACGTACCATTATTTCCAATTTCCCAATAAATCAAACAAAAGAAAAAGCTTAATACAGAAGGAGAAGTCAGCCAAAAACCCTAACCCGCAAAATACTTCCAGAAAACACAGAACGATTTAACGGAGAAAAACAAAAATTTACCTTTCAGCTCGAGAATTGCGCTTCTCTTCCTCGGAGAGCTGCACAGGCATCCCAAACCGCTCGGCTCTTCGTATCTTCTTCTGGATATCGGATTCTTGGGCGTTATCCCCAGCGGAGCCGGCCGCAGCTACGATGATCTTCGAATCCTCGCCGTCCTTTCGCTTCCCGTCTGCCGCGGCATTAACGGTCGATAACTCAGTTTTTGACGGATCCTCTGTACGATCTGGCTTTGCCAGGGTTGGTTCCAGGGCTTTCTTAGGGTTTTGTCCTCCGCTAGGGGTTTCCTTCCTGGAGGCGGTGGTGAGTTTACCGGTATCGGTTGCCATTGGATGCAGATTACGTGAAGAGTACGAGCAAGAGCGTTTAGGTTTTCTTTTTCGCGTCCCGTAGATATTTTGATTGTGTCAGAAAATGGAACAACCAAAGAGGCACAAAAAGGGGGGGGGAAGGAGTTAGTTCTTACACGTGGCGTTGCGTGATTTGCAGTTCCCGCCAGAACGAAACGACGCCGTTTATGTAGTGAGTCATTAAACCGCACCGTTCTGTAACGTTCCAAGCAAAATCCTTACGCTGCAACGACAGCGTTTTGGGACTGGTTGAGACTCGATCACCATGACCTCATTTTTTTGCTTTCAAATGGCGACACACGCTCTTCGTGCATAGTGCTCGAACACAAAGCCATGGAATTAACTTCAGTTATCCACAGCGGCATTAAAGCTCCTATAAAATTGGATCAAGTCTTGCTCAGTATTTCGCCAATTTCGCTTTCAAAGCGGACGAAGCTTCATTTCTCTCACCTCCATAATCCTACTCTTTCTGCAGGTTTTCATACATATATATATGTACATATGTATATATATACACACGCTCATACAAATGAAAGTATATATCACTATAACTGGTGTTTGTGCATCAAATTTTCAGTTTTCCAAAATTAAGGGGTCCTTGCATTTTGAATTTGCAGTCAGGAGTGGTCGTTGCCGGCAAGTTTCTCCTCTTGGGTGCTCCAAAGGAACTGAGCAAGAAGATGTCTCTGCATCAGGTGAATTTGTTTACCGTGCAATTTTTCCTCTGTTATTTTTTTCTCTTTGTGGATTAAGGGAAATCTGTAGTTTTGATATGAACTGGCAACAATGAAATATCGAAGCCAATAGCTACTTGAACTCTGTTATTGGTTTGTAAAGCTGTGTTGTTGGTATGTGATGATATTGTATGTCACTGAACAAGGGCTCTTTGTAACTCATAGAACGCGTTTTAGGTATTGTAGCGAATTCCAGCTTAGAGGGATGTGCGTCGTCTTACTTGTTGGTTTATGGATTTGTATTATAACTGTGTGGGCTTCCTTTTCAGAACCAGAATACCATAAACACACATTTCAAAATTTTTGTAAGAAATGTGTTTCGTCCTTTCAAAAAACACTTGAATGGGTTTATTCATGCATGAATTTTACTTAGTATGAGTTGAATTTATAAAAGTCTATAATCATTGTAGTCTTTTTAGGAGACCGAGAGAAGGGGTTAATTATGGAATTGTTTTGTTTTGTGAGTTATCTAATGGAGTAAAGTTTTTTTATTGCTTGTTGACTCCTTCACCTTGGATCTGGAAAGGTTTAGAAAAATAATGCACAGTATTTTTGTTTTTCTGTATGCTTTTGATTACAATGATGTAATCGCGGGATGAAGGCACAGATTGTGAGAGGACCGGTTCTCAGTCATTGATTGACATTGACAATGTGAGCACCTCTGATACTCAGTATTCTGTAGATAGTCATGGGACAAAAGCTGAGGAACAAGAGATTTATTCATCATCGATGAGAACTGTTGCTTTATGGGTGAGTACTTCTCAGCTTTATTGGCTATTTTTGTTTTTGTGATTATCTTAAATCAAATCAATCTAGCTACTTAATCCTATAGGTGAGCACTGCTGTGGCATTTGGTGTTGGAATAGGTTTGAAAGATGGAATTGGCAAAGCGTCAGAGTTTTTTGCTGGGTATGTAGATTAACAATTTGCTGGTTTTCCCATTAACTAACTGAAGAAATATTTCTTAATTTTTATAAAGAACCAAAACTTTTTATGCTTGGAGTATTATCATCAGCTTGAACATTATTGGATCACTTCAGATATATATTGGAGCAAAGTTTGTCTGTAGACAATCTGTTCGTCTTTGTTTTGGTTTTCAAGTACTTCAAAGTGCCGCTAATGTATCAGGTGATGCATTTTTTTGCTTAATTGGAATTATGATTATATAATTTTCTGCTTCTTTGTGATATTAACTAATATTCTTTAAATGTTAAGCAAACCTTTCTATGTGAATCAATTGTAATTGAAGGTTTATATTGTTGGAAATATAGAGTCAGGTACTTTCATATGGTTTTGCTGGTGCAATCATCTTTAGGTTGTCAATAATACTTCTTGGAACAGCAACGCTTCAGGTAAATTCCTTGAAAATGCCTTTCTTAAAAAAAAAATATGGACGAGTTCTCAACTCTTTAAGCTGTTAACTTTCTGATGTTGCTGTTAGAGGTTTGAAGCGGTTAATCTGGTACTGGCTGTAATACTCCTATTTTCATCCTTCAAGGTGCATATCTCTTCTAAACTGATGTTCTCATATTACTTCAAAATTTTCTATTTTCATTTGCATATATCAGTTGGTTAGAAGTTATCTCTTGGCACTTACCTGCTGAGGCTTGGGCTATGAAGAAGCTCTTGAAGCATTCACCAATTTCACCTACTTGCATGCCATGCACTTCCTCCATAGTCACCTCTCCTGGGTCCCTGTCCCAAAAAAACAATGATGATAACAGAATAAAAAAACCCTATCCAATTACTTTCAATTATATTAATGGATCTGTCATTATTATATAATATCTTGTTTTCTTATACCTTTTTTCCTGTTTTTTATTGCTTTTGCACATTTCATTCTATGTTGATTCTTATTATTAAAATTTGTAGTTACATACTATTTTCTTTATTTTATATAGTTATTTTCCAGTGAAGAAGATGATTCTGACCTCTCAGACAACTTTATAGTGAAGATGTGTCAGAAATTTATCCCTGTGACTGGTAATGTCTGTTGTGTTCCTGTACATATGGCAATTACCATTAATTTGGTAGAACTTGTAGCAGTTCATTTTTTTTTATATTTTTTCAAGGTGGCCTTCTTGTCTAGTGTTTTCACTATTTTTAGCTGAGTCAGGGCATCCTCGCTTAATTTGAACTTATTTCAAAGAACATTAAGCCTTACTCTAATTTAACAATTCATATGTCAAAAAGATTTTGTAGAACTCAGCTCAAGTAAAGCATTAAACCTGACTGTAGGCTGAATATTCAGATTTTCAGTCAAAAGAGTTGGTAGCTTAAGAAGGTTGGCTAATCTGTTATTTAAAAAAAAAAAAAAGGTAGGCTAATCTGCAGTCTTGTTTAAAAGTTATTGTTGACTATAAAACTATCTTTGTGCTTGTTTTGCCATGTTTTCTGCTGTTTCTAGAACAAGATTTAATCATCCAGGTTAATAATTTCTCCCATGCTACTCCCTTTAGTTGAGTGTAACCTTCACTGACCTCCTCTTTACCTCTTTATATTTTTGGGTTGGTCGTTGTTTTGGTTCCTTTTAGCTTTTATGCAATCGAAACAGCTATCTGGTTCCTATTTAATTTGCTGCTTCATTTTGAGTGCCTCTGTAAAACAAGGCCAAAGCAACCTATTCTGTAATTTAAAAAGAAGCAAATGAATGAAGTAGTACGCACAGAGCTAAAATTGTTTTTGACTGCAAGACATGAAAATGAGGGAGAATTTACAGCACAGTCAAAAGATCTATGAAATCTCTAAAATCTCATCACTAATCAGATGATGACAGTTAAATGAATTGGAGGAACTAGAAGATCCTATAATTTATATATTTTAATATTATGACATATTTATGTAATTGGAATCTTTATGTATTATTGAGGGTATTTAGCTTATTTACAAGCTATTAAGATTTTCTTGTTTAATGATTCTAGTCATATGAGGCTATTTAGCCACCTTACCCAATACATAGGTAGTTCATTATTATTGAACAGATTGCTTATGGATAAAAAACAGTTGATTTTTTTCCTTAATTTTTCTACTCTTTTCAATCCTATTCTGCTGATACATCAAGTATCAGAGCTAAAATTTGTGCCTTCTGATCAAAATTTTCAAATTGCAAGAAATAAAATCCTAAATCCCATGATCAGAAACACATCCGAAAGGTAGTTGCTCAAACCACACAAAGCTGACAACATCCATCGATATTCACCAAAGATGTGGGAGCTGCCAGAGGTGGTTTCCACCACCCTGGCATCAGTCTTGGAGAAGTTTGGCATGTGCCTCTAGCAAATGTTAGCTTCAAACTCTATCAGAATAAGCCTCAGTCGTTAGCAACACCCCCGAACTGCTGCTACCTTCCTTGAATCAGCCATCCCTTTTTGCTTTAACGATCACCAAAAACCAATCCAGAATCAGCACCGCCAGACAATGCTCTAGCATGAATCTCGAAGTCAGATGATCACTGGAAGGTGGAGTGAGACTCCCATGCGCTGACCATCCTGTATAGGTATTTCTGCCTTTGAGACTTTTTTGTTGACCAGTTCATTCTGAGTTGACTAGTCTGTTTCAGATCTTTCCATACCTGTTCAAACCGTTTCTTAAGGTTTTCCAACTTGCCCTTTCACTTACTGACGGACCTTTGAGCAAATCAAAACATACAACCACATCTTGAGCTGAGTAATTATTTCAACAAGAAAGTTAGTGTTTATTCATGTCTTCAGTCAAAGTCATTTTAATGTATATTGAACCTTAGTGGCTTGGTGGATGACAATAATTTCACTTATTGAGGTACCTCTAAACAAATCACAACATATAACCACATCTTGAGCAGATTAACTATTTTGACAAGGAAGTTAATTTTTATTCATATCTTCAATCAAAGTCATTTTAGTGTATATTGAGCCTTAGTGGCTTGGTAACTGAGAGAATGAGTATGCTTTTAGCAATACCATTCAACTTTTGAATTTCTTTGTCTTCTTGACTAAGTTGAAATGTTGTTCTCAAAGATATCTCGAGAGTCATCCAAGTTAATGTGAGATGTATTTTGTCCCTTACAAAAACGCATTGCTCGCCAAGCAACTTCTTAATTACTCAAATTGATGAAAACTTGAACTTGCATCCTACATTTGTTTGCTAATTAGAGTCATTGTGTCTGATCTCCCATATGGTGATGCACATATGAAGAAAAGTTTTTGAGCTAATTTTCTCTAAATTTGAAATATTAGGTGACAAGACGAGGCAATCACATGTCAAAAAGATCTTAGTCTTGAAAGAGTTGCAGGACTTAGAGTATATCTACTAATGATAGATCTTGATTGTAAAGGATTAATTGTAGAAACATTTCCGGAAAATAGCTCTGGACGTATTGGAGTGAGGAGAGAAGATTATGGCAAAAATTTGTGGATTCCCGGTGGGGCAGATTAAGGCTGGAAAACGGGAGTATTAGACATTCTTCTTCCCATGGATGTGGTCTTTGGAAGAAGATAATGGCTCAATGGCCACAGTTCA
>NW_019014578.1:547728-558985 GCF_000150535.2 Carica papaya
TAAGGTTGTGAGGTGAAAAATCTGTAGGATCCTGCCAAAAAAGATTTTGCTGAAGAGATGATCAAGTATACTGATACATTTATCATGTTTATCTTTACTTCATTCAAAGGAGATACGATAAAGGAAGCTGGTAGGATTTAAAACTCGGTGCACCTCAATAAAGTAATCTAGTGTATCGGTTCAAGTTTAGCTTAACATGTTTGATATATTGGACTAGGTCCTGCTTTTGATCACTTGGAAAATTCCCTGCATAAATTTGATGATGGTCCTTTCTTCCTTGGTGGATTTAGCTTGGTAAGCTTCTCAGAGCATAATTGTATGCCTTTTCAAAGCATTGACCTAAAGCATTTTCATAATTTTATTGAACATGTAAAGACACAACCATCCATCATTAATGATGCAGTACGAATATGTAATAGGCCATAACGAAAAGTGACAACACAGTCAAATAATTTTGAATGTATTTTCTTGTTCTCTGTTTTATTTATGGATGAAAAGTGATTTCAGGTGGATATAGCCTATATTCCGTTTGTTGAGAGATTCCAACTCTTCTTCTTAGATGTGTGGAAATATGATATTAGAGAGGGCAGGCCAAAATTAGCAGCATGGATTGAGGTACTTTGAGAAGCCTTATATTTTTGGAGATGTTTTTCAGTTTGAGCAATTGGCTAATTGTTATTAATTGTCTCACCCTTATGTTATACTGGGTCTCAAGTCAACAGACTTCTCAATGGACAATAATATCCCTCTGGTAACCGAGTTGTACCACTTGAGTTAACAGTGGTTGCAATCCTTAAATTTTGTTATAGTATGGAGTTGTGGCTTTGTAATCTTATTTGCTCTCTAGTTTTTCTATGAATTCCTTAAAAGATTGAATCAGTTAACTCCTGGCTCGGGTGCTTATTACAGGACTTGTATCTAGTTACTTATCTTGAATCACTTGCTGTTCTATCAATTCCTTATCTAGGAAGTGGTAGTTGTAGTTCATGGGACCCTGGAAGGTGCAATGTTGTTTCCTACTAAAGGACTCGTACTGGTGGTATTGTTCGATCTGATGAGAGCTCATGCATATCTAGCATCTAGGGGTTTTCATGATATTTTTTTCTCTTTTGCTCTAAAAAAAAAGGGTTGGCGTTTTAGGTAAGCTTTTAAATGAATCCTTATTAAAAAAGGATTTTTCGTTATAGTAATTGCTGTTCTTACGAAATCCTTTCTGGGCTCTTGAATTATAAGATTTATTGTGCAGGAGATGAACAAGATGGATGCATATAAGCAGACAAAGTATGATCCAGATGAGCTTCTTGAGTATTACAGGCGGCGATTTCTGGTACTGCATCTAGAGCCATCCCTAACATAGTAACATGAAATTTTTTTATCAAAGATAATTGTCTGAAGAGTAGATTGCTAAATGCATTTGGTTTTTTATCTTTGCAGCCCTTGCGCTAATTAACTACATCTTGTTTCTTTCAATGCAGTTTCTCCTCAGCTAAGCAACTTGATACATGTACACGAGTACGATATGCGGATTTAACAGTTTACGTAAATCAAATCCGTACTGCTCGGTGTTAGGAAATGTGTTGCTTGCATAAATAAGAAAATAAACTTGTTCGTGTACTGAGACAATAATAAAAATACATGAACATTATCCAACTTTTACAGTTTTGTGTGATCTCTTACTGCAATATTCACTTTTGGAAGCACATGAACAGAATGCTTTAGATTGGTTTTGGCAGAGTGAGTGGTTTTCAAAGGTAAATGTAGTTGATTTTGCTGTTCTTCCGCGTTGGACTTTGATTCTTCTCTTGGATCTAACGACTTCTAAAAGAAATTGGAGAATTTATTTTGTAAATTTATATTTTATATTTTTTAATTTATGAGTTGAATTTTTTTCTGGAATAAATTAAAAATTTTATAAAATTTATTTAAATATTTATGCATAATTTATTTAGAGTCAATTTCATCAAGATTTTTAGTAGAAATTGTAATATATTATCTCGAATTTTATACTACTCTAATTTTTCTTATTTTTAAATAAAACTTGCATATTTAGTAAAATGACGTGTATTTTTCCTGTATTTCCATAAATATAATAATTTATAATTAAATTACAATATTTAAAGAAAACAAAATGTTCATTTACAAATGTATTTTTCTTGTAAAAAGCATTTAATAATTATTTAAATAAACATAAGTAATTTATTTTAAATATTAATAAAAAATTATAAAAGATGGGATTTAAATTATACTAATTATATTTATATTTATAGAATCTATTAGTTCATTTGTATTCTTAAAATACTTGTAACAATTTTTTCTACTCAAGAAACAACTATCATTATAATGCCGAAACACCTAAAAGTTGCCCTTAAGAACCATTTAAATCTTATAATTAAAGTTCCAATGTTGGAATAATTCATACAAACTTATTCTAACTAAATGACTAAACATCATATATAATGCATCACAGTATAGAAAACTCACTTTTTATTTGTGCAACATCATAGTACATAATAATCAAAATGATCGGTTCGATTTGTCCACTACAGATTGTAGTTTATAGCTCGAAATAAGGAAACGGTAAGCATAGACACCAGTCATAGGTGACGAGTTTACTGTGGTGCCTGCAATGAGGAGAATATATGGATTTCATGTCAGCAGTCTACATTTTGTAAAACTACCTTGGATGAAATAACAAGCTAGCATCATATTCACGTTTAAGCATCCTTTACCCGAAACTGCTACTTGTATAACTCAACAAGCTCTTCAGCTAAGTCTTGTTAGCTTATGTGCATCAATCTTGTTCAACTCTTGAAAGGTTTATTAATAAGAAAATAATTCAACCAAAAAACTTAAATTAGAAGGATAGTTAAATTACCATATTGAAAAACATTGTTAGTACAAGCATTAAATATGCATATAGAACAACTGAAGCTCCTCATTAGCTAAAACATAACTATAAAGAATTAGGAAAAAATATTAAATATTTTTTATATTTTATTGAAATAAAAGTAGAGATATATATACATGTAAACAGATTCATCTATGGTAATCAACATAAATGACTTGAATAATTTTCTTCCTAATTACCGCTTACATATTTGAAAACATAATTATACTATTTTGTACATGAAATATTCTATCCTATTTTAATATTCCCTCTCAAGCTGGAGCATAGATATTAATCATTCCCAACTTGTTCCCAATATATTCAATCCGTGTTTCGTTCATAGACTTTGTGAATTTATCACCAAGTTATTCTCATATTTTCATATAATTAGTAAATATAAAGTTTTCTTAAATCTTTTCTTACATGAAATGATAATCAATCTCGATATTTTTGGCACTCTTATGATACATAGAATTTGAGATGATATGAAAGTCAACGTAACACCCACAATTTTTTTTTTTTATGATTAAAAATTAATAAATATAAATTTTTGTTATTTTACTTTGTTTTATTTAATTTAGAGTAAAAAAAATGAAATAAAATGTAAGAAGGATTTAATTGAAATTAATTTGGAGAAAATGGGTAAAAATTTGTGTTCTGAGGATATTTTTAAAAGAAAAATCAAAAAATATGGGCCAAAACGCAATTTTAGAAAGTTTTGGCACGTCAGACGCTGAGACAGCAACCTTGACCAACCAGGACGCGCCAAGTGGTAGAGGCGCTGACGTGGGAGGCCACGGGGGGCCACGCGGGCGATCCGCGTGCGCGCGATCGAACAACTGAGGGTCGTTCCAGCGTGCATGAACGACCTGGATGCGCTCCCTCCCAAACACAATCGAACGAGCAGATTCAAAAGCGATCGGATGGTCCATAGTGAATCGCGATGGACGGCCCAGAGTGCATCGCGATGAACGGTCCAGATTCACTCTTTATTTAATCGTGATATGACGGTTGAGATCAAACGCGATGAACGACCCAAATCAAAAGCATATGAATATAAGTAACCCCCATCCGCACCAAACCCTAACCCTAGCCGCCAGAACCCCTCGCTGGGGAGCCGACCGCCTCCACCCGCCGCCGCACCGGAACCCTTTTCGACCGCCAAAAAAGATAAAAACTTCCTCTTTTGCACGAAATTCAACTTTAAACTCACCCATGCCCAAATCAGAGTGAAAAAACTGACCAATTGGCTGAAAAATACTGGCGAAGCCCAACGACGCCACTATGGAGAATTCACAAACTACCTCCAATGAGGCCTTTTCTGATTTCTGTTTCGCGTAATTTTTCTATCATTGTGATTACCGTTTTTTTCTCTACAGGTTGACCGAAGCGAAACACTCAACCACAACGTGAGCTGGAGGAGTCACTGCACTGGAGAGCCCCGCCGTCGGTGAGTTTCAGTTCTTCGTATTTTTTTGGCCAACCGATGCCCTTTAACGTGTTTGCTCGCAGGAATCGATGCAAAATCGGCCGAATTCGATCGAAAATGGCCAAAAACGACCGACCTGTGGCGGACCGCCGCCGTGCCGAATTTTCAAAATTGGCCGAGTGGGCCATGGAATTGATTTTGGGTTTATTTAGAACATTTGTAGGCACTATAAATGCGTTTCAGTTTCTGGAGAAAAAATTCAGGGAACCCAGGTACCGCCCGTAGGCGTAGTAAACCGTTTAACTCTTTGGTGTTAAATCGAATAAAGATCCCTCAATCTATTCTCTATCATAGAACTGAAGTTTAAATAAATAATAATACGGTATTTTGTGCAATTTTAGTAAACATTCATAATTAATTACGGGTTGCTAATGGAATCGGAACCGAAAATTATCTACTGCTGTTGTTGATTGTTTTTACAGTTTACCTGCATGATGGTATCTTATTTATTTATTTTATGGCTTTGAACGCATGTATGGTTTATTTTACGTGTTTATTGCTGAATCGAGAAAAATAAAATTTAAACGGTAAAGAAATTGTATGATTAAATGATTAGATAAAAAGGCAGTCTTACCAGATATTCTGAGAGATGGTAGACGGATCGGGTATATAGGAAACCCTACCGCGAACGTTGTCTCATACCAGACGGGGTATGAAAACTGAATAATTTAGCGCTGATATCGGATGTGGTATGGGGACGGTCCGCTTCACTCTCATACCGAACGGGGTATTGAAGTTTAATATTTTGATGCTCATACCGGACGGGGTATGGGAACGGACCTGTAATTGAAATTTTTAAAGGAAACGGTTCACGTGTAGCGAGAACATCCCTATGAACCCTCATGGATACTAGTAGGCTGGTGAAAAGAGAAACAGTTATGGTTTGGTTTATTACTAATGGATATGGATTTATAATACGTTCTATGTTGCTGATAGTTCATGAAATTATGATCTGTATGGTATTATTATTTTTTATATGTTGTTTTCATAAATTTCACTATGGTAAGTGAATGAGAAATGATTTTATGATTGATAAATAAATTTACTAAATTTAATGCTCTATTAGTAGTTTTTAATTTTATACCAACCTTTACTTTTGTGCCGGTGATGTAGTGTAATATCCTAACTGGGCTAGTGTAGCTCATCCTTTATTTAACTATTTCAGATCAAGAGGACCTGGTTCCAGAGCCCGATCCGTAAGAAGATTGCGAGTAGATACTAGATATTTTTTATTTTTTATTTGTTTCCTTATTTCTCGTGTTTCTTTCAAAGAATTAATTCCGTAATACTGTTTAGTACTTTTAAGTTATCGTGTAAGGAATGTAAACCTTAACTTTTTATTTCGCTTCCGCACTTAAATTATTATATATTTTCTTTTGAATTTCTGGGATCGTTACAGTTAGTACCAAAGCTGTGTTCCTCGGACCCATTCCTTACACAATAATCCTTAGGGAAACACCAAAACAATGAATTATCACTCAACCATTCCTTGTGAAATGCAGATACACAGAGATGAGAAGAGGAAGACCCCCACTAAACCGAGCAGCCCGGGATGGTTCGCTTAGGGAAGATGTTGACCGGATATTTGAAACGCTAAAGAAAATCATTTCTGCTCAGCAAGGCCGAGATGAGAGGAGGGAGCTACCTTACCCTCCTCCGCTACCACAGGTTGAGCCATCCCTGCAGCGAGAGGATCCCGAGCCATCCCGGTACGACCCTGCTCCTCTACAGTACCACCCGACACCACCACAATATGATCTGGTGTCCCAGCCACAATAGAAGCCGACACCGCCACAGTACAATCTAGTGCCCCCACTGTATCAATAAGTACCATCCAGGGCCCCTCAGTCTACCATCAACATGGCCTAGTCCCTCTTTCACGGGACCCAATTCCTCCAATAATTGACCTAGGCTACATAGTGAGGTACAAGAGACTAAACTCATCTACTTTTGCAGAGGGATCCTCATTTGAAGATGCCGAGTACTGATTAGTAGAGACAGAGAAGGTCTTCAAGACCCTGGGAGTGACTCTCGAATAGAAAGTCACCCTTGCTACCTACATGTTAGTGGGAGAAGCAGACCGTTGGTGGAAACTCAAACAGACCACCCTACATATTCTAGTTACTTGGGAACAATTCCTAGTAGCCTTTCATGCAGAGTACCTTCCAGAGCATCTCCAACATCTGAAGGAGATGAAGTTTGTCCAGGGAAACATAATCATGTCAGAATATACTTGCAAGTTCTTAGAGTTGGGCCGATACTCCCCTAAGGCATTGTTGGATGAAGGCAGGAAGGCTAGAAGGTTCGAGTGGGGCCTCCGCCCATAGATTAGACAACATTTATTTGTGCTGGAGCTCAGGACTTATTCGGCCATTATGGCCAAAGCATAACTAGTGGAGAGGAGCTTCTGCACCCTCTATCAGGCAGCAGGGAACCTTAGACCCTCAGCTCGACCCTGCAAACCAACACCTACTGCGCTTATTCAACTGAACAAGAGGCCCAGGCCGGTGATCCAGGCTCCCCCTTAGGCTCTAGTGGTAGGACGCAGTAAGATTTGTCAGCATTATGGCAGGGATCATGGGGACCGACCCTGCTACCGCCTCAACAACACATGTCGCACATATGGTAGTGCCCAACATTATGCGAGGGAGTGCCCAAGGAACCAGAATCAGGGCAAACCTCTTATCTAGGGCAGAGCTTACAATCTAACCCAGTAGGATGCAAAAGCCAACCCGGACGTGGTACAGGGTATGTACATTATCTGTAACTATCTTACTCATGTTTTGATTGATAGTGGTGCATCGCATTCATTTGTTTCACCTGTTTTTGCATCAAAATTTAATGTATTACTTGATAAACTTGATTCTATATTGTTTGTGTCTACTTCTGGGAGTATGACACTATTAGGAGAAGTTGTCTACAGGGCTTGTGTCGTAGAATTAACAGATAAAAAATTGAGTGTGGAGCTGATAGAATTAGACACGAAAAATTTTGATGTAATCTTAGGAATGAATTGGCTAGAGGCTTATCACGGTACTGTAAATTATTTTAGCAAGAAGGTTGTATTTAACCCTCTTAATAAGGAGCCATTTACAAATTAATAAAATCATTTAGCATTTATTCCTTCATGGCAAATTTTCTTATTCTCGAGTACTTTAACTATACTGTTTTCTCTAACTAGGCAAACCCAAGAAAGAGAATTGTATTCAAAAGATTCTGGTAGTCCGAGACTTTTCAAATGTATTTTCAGATGAACTACCCGGACTGCCAGTGGACAAGGAAGTCGAATTCACAGCCAGACACCCAGCCTATTTCGGTTGCTCCTTACCGCATGAACCGTGTTGAGATAGAGGAACTAAGGAAACAGATCATTGAAGTGTAGGACAGTGGTTTTATTCGACATAGTGTGTCCCCTTTGGGTGCTAGAGTCACCTTTGCCAGAAATGGAGATGGGACATTGAGGTTATGTATTGATTACAGATGGTTGAACAGAGTCACAATCAAAAACAAGTATCCCCTTTCCAAGATTGACGACCTCTTGGATCAGTTGCAGGGTGCCCAAGTCTTTTCTAAAATAGACCTGCGTTCAGGTTACTATCAGGTGAAAATTAGGACATGAGACATCCCCAAGACAGCCTCTTGAACTAGGTACGGACACTATGATTTCCTAGTCATGCCATTTGGACTAACCAACGCCCCAGTCATCTTCATGGACTTGATGAACATGGTATTCAGATAATTTCTGGATCAGTTTGTTATTGTGTTCATCGATAACATCCTGGTTTATTCAAAAAGCAGAGAGGAACATACTCATCATCTAGCTCAGGTTTTGCAGGTTCTTAGAGAAAAGAAGTTGTATGTAAAATTGAGTAAGTGTGAATTTTGGCTTGAGCAGACCACCTTTCTAGGACACATCATATCAAAGGATAGAGTGTCAGTGAACCCTGAAAATGTTAAAGCAGTGCTCGGTTGGGAAAAATTGACATCAGTTAAAGAGATCCGTAGCTTTCTTGGGATGGCGGGTTATTACCGCAGGTTTATGAAAGGATTTTCTAGTCTAGCTGCTCCCCTGACTCGGCTCACAAAGAAGAATGTCAAGTTTGAGTAGAATGAGGACTGTGAAAGAAGTTTTTCAAAGCTAAAGAAGCGGCTGACTACTGCACATGTGTTGGTCTTGCCGAGTGGATCGAGGGATATACAGTTTACAGTGATGTCTCATACCTAGGTCTGGGTTGTGTTCTAATGCAGTATGGGAAGGTCATAGCCTATGGGTCCAGACAGTTGAAGAGTCATGAGAAAAACTATCCTACCCATGACTTAGAGCTTGCTGCAATCATACACGCCTTGAAAACTTGGCGCCATTACTTATATGGAGAGACCTTTCAGATTTATATTGATCACAAGAGTTTGAAACACATATTCACTCAAAAGAATCTCAACATGCATCAGAGAAGGTGGATAGAACTTCTTAAGGACTATGATTGCGACATCTTGTATCACTCGGGTAAGGGCAACGTGGTAGTCGATGCACTCAGCAGAAAAAATGCAGGTACATTAGCCCATTTGATGGTTTCAGAATGCAGGCAAATTGGGGCCACACAACAGGTACGGCTTCAGGACTTGAGGAGAGTCACATGTTTGGGTCACCTGACAATTCAGCCTGAGTTAATTCAGAGAATAAGGGAAGCTCGTCCGCCAATTCTGCCCTAGTAGCCCTCAAGAAAGATGCAGAATATGAAGTTAGCTCAGAATTCTGAGTCTCTGCCAATGGGTTGCTCAGATTCCAAGACAGGGTGTGTGCTCCAGGTGACAGTGAGTTAAAGAGATACATCATGACAGCGGCCCATAGTTCAAAGTTTGTCTTACATCCCGGAAGCACTAAAATATACCAAAGTATGCGACTCCGATTTTGGTGGAACGGGATGAAAAGAGATATAGCTGACTTTGTTTCTAAGTGTTTGGTATGTCAACAGGTTAAGGCAGAGTATCAGCGCCCAGGCGGGCTACTTCAGCCATTACCGATCCCAGAATGGAAATGGGAACATATCACCATAGACTTCGTGACAGGATTACCTAAGGCACGCTCAGGACATGATGTCATCTAGTTAATTGTTGACTGCCTTATCAAGTCTTCCCACTTCTTGATCATCAAGATGACCAATCCATTGGACAAGTTAGCAAAAATATATATCCAGAAAATAGTTAAATTACATGGAGTGCCAGTGATAGTAGTGTCCGACAAGGACCCCAGGTTCACTTCTTGGTTTTGGATAGCTTTCAGCAAGCCATAGGAACGAATCTGTCCCTTGATACTACATTCTACCCTTAGACCAATGGACAGTCAGAAAGGACAATCCGTACACTTGAGGATATGTTCCGAGCTTTTGTCCTTGACTCCGAGGGCCATTGGGATGACCATCTATCCCTGATAGAGTTCGTCTACAACAACAGCTACCAAACGAGTATTGGCATGGATCCGTATGAGACGTTATATGGGCACCCATGCAGATCGCCGATTTGTTGGGAAGAAGTAGGTGATAGAAAATTGTTCGACCCAAATCTAGTAGAGGAGACTACATCCAAAATAGTTAAGATCAGGAAGAACATTCAGATGACTCAGAGCAAACAGAAGAGTTATGCGGACACCCAGAGAAGAGATTTGAAATTTAAGAAAGGCGACCGGGTGTTCCTTAAGATCACTCCTTTCAAGGAAATCAGTAGGTTCAGCAAGAGGAAAAAACTGAACCCCTGATTTATTAGATCATTTCAAGTCTTAGACAGAATTGGTACCGCTGTCTATAGACTAGCACTGCCTCCAGAACTTTCCAATGTCCATAACGTGTTTCATGTGTTCATGCTACGCAAGTACAACCTGAACCCCTCTCATGTCTTGGCGCACGAGCCTCTTCCACTCCAGGAGGATCTATCCTACGAGGAAGTACCGGTCAGCATTGTGGATCAAAAGAGCAGATTACTCTGCAACCGAAAAATTCTCTTCGTAAAGGTTATATGGCAGAACCATAAACTGAGAGAGGCTACGTGGGAGCTAGAAGCAGACTTTAAAGTCCAATACCCCCAGTTGTTCGATTGAGAGTGAGAGACAAATTTGAGGGACCAAATTTCTTTTAAAGGGGACAGAGTTGTAACACAACAATTTTTTTTTTACTGATTAAAAGTTAATAGATATAAATTTTTATTATTTTATTTTGTATTATTGTATTCTGTTTTATTTAATTTAGAGTAAAAAAATGAAATAAAATGTAAAGAGGATTTAATTGAAAATAATTTTAAGAAAAATGGGTAAAACGGACGGCTTGGATGCGCTCCCTCCCAAACGTAATCGAACAGCCAGATTCAAAAGTGATCGGACGGCCCAGAGTGAATCGCGATGGACGGTCTAGATTGGATCGCGATGAATGGTCTAGATTTACTTCCTATTTAATCGCGATCAGATGGTCCAGATCAAACGCGATGGATGGTCCAGATCAAAAGAGGATGGATATAAATAACCTCCATCTGCACAAAACCATAATCCTAGTCGCCAGAACCCCTCGCTGGAGAAGACAACCCAGCCACCGGGGAGCCGACCGCCACCACCCGCCGCCGCACCGGAACCCTTTTCGATCGATAAAAAAGGTAAAAACTTTTATTTTTGCACGAAATTCAATTTTAAGCTCACCCATGGCCAAATATGAGTGAAAAGACCACCAATTGGCTAAAAAATACCGGCGAAGCTCGACGCCGCCGCCACAAAAAATTTCACAAACTGCCTCCGATGAGGCCCTTCTCGATTCCTGTTTTGCTTAATTTTTTCACCATTGTGATCACCGTTTTCTTCTCTACAGGTTGACTGAAGCGAAACACCCAACCGCAACGTGAGC
>NW_019014578.1:560910-574794 GCF_000150535.2 Carica papaya
CATCGCTTAGCTCCCAACTTTTATATTCTGCAAATAGACCAAGTACATACTTTCTCTAATGTGCAAAATTCATTCATTCTTGTTACTTCAACCCCCAGAAAATAGTTTACTTATTCCAAGTATTTGGTATTTAACTTGGTAAGGAAAAATGACTTGAGAGATGATATTCTTGTATGGTCATATCATGTAATCATAATATCATCAACATAAACAATAAGTATATTAACTGCTATTAATTATCCATAGAAGACTGAATGATCACACTTGCTCTTCTTCAATCCGAATTCACAGACTACCTCACTAAACTGTTAATTTTAGCAATTAAGTGGATGACCCACTAAACTAGTATTTTATTTTCTCATCTATTTATAACACTTGAAGCCAACTTAAAAAATACCCAAAATAATAAATAACCATTATAAAAGAAACTATACTTTGATGAAGTGGGTAACGTTAAAATAAATTATAGAATTATTGTATATTATATGTATTAATCTATAATAATAGAAACGGTTATCAACACATTCAATTACTTTGAATGTACTTTAGCTTCTTCTCTCATCTATAAAAGGAGCACAAATTTTCCTTTCAATGTGTCTTCCATCAGCTAAAATTATAAAGTTGTGTACTTAATAGTTAGATAAAGAGAAAAAGTGAATAAGAGAATAAGATTTTTTTCAAGAGGTCTCTCAATCACATTATAACTGCATCATCTCAAAACGATATGTAACTATAACTTTATGTTATCTTTCTTTTCTTAAAATGTGTTGGATTCAATAAAATGATGACTTCAGCATAAAAGTTTCTTACATTTAGTATCAGACCAAGATTGAATTCATACATCGTAGAATTCTACTAACAGTTTATATGTATATATATATTATTACTAACAGTTTCTATATATATATATATATATATATATTATTATTACTAATAGTTTATATATATATATATATACTAACAGTTAATATATATATTATTGCACTAACAGTTTATATATATAATTTTACACTAACAGTTTATATATGTATTATTTTTCTAACAGTTTATTTATATATTATTATGTTAACAATTAATATATATATTATTGCACTATCAGTTTATATATATATAATTTAACACTAATCATTTATATATATATATATATATATTATTCTAACAGTTTATTTATATATTATAATATTAACTGTTTACATATATATTATTGCACTAACAGTTTATATATATATATATATTATTACACTGATAGTTTATATATGTGTATATTAATATATTATTATATTGATAGTTTATATATATATATATATTATACTAATAGTTTATATATATATATGTTAAATTACAAGTAGTGAAAATGTAAATATCTATGTATATTTTATATAAATTATGGTTTCGTAGTTTTATGACTTAAGATTTATTAACACGGTGAGTTACCAAATTAACCCAGGTTGATGAGTTTTACGTTAATTAAACTATATTAAAGAATTAAGAGAGAGTTATAAAAGAGTAATATATATATTTTTTCATAATTATAAGATTGAGGCTAACCCAAAAGAGAGTCACTTTCTACTAATTATGAACTGGTAGTTTATTTTATATTATTTAGATGGATACCCAAAGGTAACATATAAATGACACAAAATATTAAGTATTTTAAGCCCTTTTGAGTGAACACTAGATATGATAACGTTTTTCCCAAAGAAAAAAATATAATAATATCAATAGTTCATCATTTATAAATTTAATTTTATAAATATACTTGAGGCCTTACTGTGAGCATTGTTCTATTTTTACAATTCTCACTTTACTATATTCTCTTGCATATGAAATGACAACTTTTGATGGGTCAAATTTTGCGAAATGGTATAAAAAGGTCCAATTCTCACTTGGTTTGGATCTTGATCTGGCTTTGATAATTAAAAAACCTCATGAAGTTACTGATGATAGTACTCTGAAGTAGAAGGAACAATTCAAAGTCTGGACAAGGTCAAACAAACTTAGTCTTATGTTTATGAGAATGGTCATTGCCACTAACATCAAAACTTTCCTCCCTCAAACTGAGATAGCCTCAGAATTTCTAAAATCTGTGGAACAATGTTTCAAATACGCTAATAAGTCTCATGCAGGTACATTGATGGTTGAATTGACCACCATGAAATATGATGGTCAGAAAAAAATTCAGCAACACATTTTGAATATGGCTAAAAAGGCTGCAAAACTTAAGGCATTGGGCATGAATATAGATGTATTATTCTTAGTTCAATTTGTCCTTAACTCACTTCCTTCGTAGTTTGCTCTATTTAAAATTCACTATAACACTAATAATGAATAGTGGAATATGAATGAGCTTACTTACAAGTGTATTCAAAAGGAAATAAGATTAAAGCAATATGGACATAACTTTGCCCTTACAATTACTTATGGAGCTATGAAGAATAAAGGCAAATCCAAAAAAGTAAAGAACATTCCACCAAAGAAACATAGTAGACTTAGGGAGAATAACTAGAGACATAATGGAAAATTTACTCTGAATTTCTACTTTTGTGGCAAGAAAGGTCATGTGAAAAGGAAAAGTAATAAGTATAAAGCTTGGTTCGAAAAGAGAGGTATGAATCTTTCTTTTGTATGTTATGAATCAAATCTTGTTAAGGTTTCTTCTAACACTTGGTGGATTGATTCTGGAGCCACAACTCATATTACTAATTAAATGTAGAGATTCATTATTATTCATAAAACGAAAAAAAGTGAAAAGTTCTTCTATATGGGAAACTGTCTCAAAGTAGAAGTGGTAGCTATAGGCACCTATCACTTGTTATTAAAGACTGGTCATTAGATGGATTTTTTGAATACTTTTTATGTTCTTTCAATTTCTAGGAATTTAATTTCGCTATCCAAATTAGATGTTGTTGGATATTCAATTTATTTTGGTTATGAAAAAGTAAGTTTAGTGTTTAATTCAATGCTAGTTGATTCTGGTATTTTATATAATGGTTTATATAAAATTTGCTTGAATCATGAATTTACACAAGCTTTAGTTACCTTGCATTCAAATATTGGATCAAAATATGGCTTAATTAATAAAATTTCTTCATTCTTGTGGCATAAAATACTAGGGCATATCTTTAGGAAAAGAATTGAGAGATTAATAAATGATGAAATTTTACAAAATCTTGACTTCACTAATTTCCAAGTATGTATAGACTGCATAAAAGGAAAAAAAACTAAACATACAAAGAAGATGTCACAAGAAGTAATGAGCTTTTTTAGATAATTTATACGAACATTCGCGGACCACTCTTCATTCCTTATTTCACTGGAGAGAGATATTTTATCACCTCTATAGATGATCTATCTCAGTATACTTATTTATATCTAATGCATGATAAATATCAAGTCATTGACATCTTTAAAGTGTACATTACAAAGGTTGAGAGACAATTAAATAAAAAGGTTGAAGTTATGAGATCTTATCGAGGTGATGAATTTTATGGTAGATGCAATGAGTCAGGATAAAATCCTGGTCTATTTGCCATATTCCTAGAAAAACATGGCATTTGTGCTTAACACACAATGCCATGTACGTTACAGCAGAATGGTGTTGTTGAAAGGCGTAGTCGTACTTTAATGGAAATGGTTAGGAGTATAAAGAGTTATTCTTCTGTACCTATTTCTTTAAGGGGTGAAGCCTTAAAGACCACATTGTATATCTTGAAAAGAGTTCTTAGTAAGACAATATCTACAACTTCTTTCGAGTTATAGACTGGTAGAAAACTAAGTTTAAAAAATTTACATATATGGGGTTGTCCAGTGGAGGCAAAAATATTCAATCCTCATAAGAAAAAAGTTAAATTCAAGAATAATATCTAGATATTTTATTGGTTATCCAGATAAGTACAAAGGGTATAGATTTTACTGTCATAACCATGGTACAAGAATAGTTAAAACTGGTACTACCAGATTCTTAGAAAATGGCAAAATTAGTAGGAGTGAAGTGTCAAAAAAAGTAGACCTTGAGGAAATAAGAGTGGATATCCCACCGCCATTTTTTCCTCAAGAAACAACTTTTGCTCATATTTCTCAATAAGTTACTGAAAACGAGCTACATAATAGAAATGGTTTATTACCATAAGAAGATGTCGTCATTGAAAATGTTATAAAACAACCTCAATCAATACCTTTAAGAAGATCTCAAAGGAAAAGGAAATCTACTATATCATATGATTATGTGGTATATCTACAAGAATTTGATTTTGATATTGGGATAATAATATATCCGGTTATGTTTTTACTAGCTATAAAAAGTGATGATTTTAATAAATGGATTGAAGTTATGAAAGAAGAGTTGAAGTCTATGGACCATAATGATGTTCGAGATTTTGTTAAATTGCCTGATAATTATAAAAGTATTGATTGTAAATGGATCTTCAAGACCAACTGCGATATTAAAGGCAGTATCGAACGATTTAAAGTCAAATTAGTGGCCAAAGATTTTTACTCAAAAGGAATATATAAATTATAGAGATACCTTCTCTCCGATTTCTAAAAAGGATTTCTTAGAATCATTATGGCACTTGTAGCATATTTTGATTTAAAGTTACATCAAATGGATGTGAAAATTTCTTTTTTGAATGGGAATTTGGATGAAGATATCTATATGGATCAACCTGAAGGGTTCGTAAAGAAAAGAAAAGAACACTTAGTTTGTAAATTAAAGAAATATGTTTATGGTCTTAAACAAGCTTCCAGACAATGGTATATAAAGTTTAATGATACCATTTTATTTTTTAAATTTAAAGAAAACATTGTTGGTCAGTGTATATATATAAAATTAGTGGGAGCATGTTTATATTTCTGATACTATATGCAGATGATATTTTGCTAGCTAGCAGTGATCTTTGTTTGTTATACGAAACTAAGAAATATTTCTCTAAAAACTTTCAGATTGCTTATATGGGTGAGGCAACTTATGTTATTAGAATTGAAATCTTCAGAGATTGTTCTGGAGAATTGTTAAGTTCGTCTCAGAAATGATATATTAACCGAGTTTTGGAGAGATTCAATATGTAGATATTTTCAGTCAGTGTTGCACCCATTCTTAAGGGTGATAAATTAAGTAAAAGTCAGTACGCAAGAAATGACTTAGAAAGGGAACGGATGAAGAACATTCTTTATGCATCTATTATGGGATGTTTGATGTACACTCAAACCTGTACTAGACCATATATCAGTTATGTTGTTGGTATGTTGGGAAGATATTAAAGTGATCTAGGAATTAAATACTAGAAATATAAAGGTCTAGAACTTAAATAGAGTGAATTTATAATTTAAATGAGAAAGTAAATAATAATATTAGGGTTTACATTCCTTACATAGTAAATTAGAATGCCCAATAGGGTTATGAGAATGCCCTTAATATAATGGCTCATAAAAAGAAGCAAATAAATTATTTAAAACAAATAGATAAATGTCCTAGGGGTTAACCTCCACTACTTCTTAAATGAGTCCAGGAGGTAAACTACTCATAACCTTCTTACTGATCAGGAACTAGATCCTGGTCCTTTTGATCTGAAATAGTTAATAGAGAGGTGAGTTACACTAGCTCAGTAAGAATATCACGTTAATCACTGAAACAAAAAATAAAAATTGGTAAAAATCACAAAATAACTAAAAAATAAACAGGCAACACAAACAAACTATGGCAAATATAAGATGACTGATTCCGGCTCTACTAGTGACATGTAATTATTTTTAGAATTTTTTTAATTTTTCATTAAACACAGCATTATTGATTATTAAGTCTTAATTTACTATAATAGAGAATAAGGTGAGGGATTCTTATCTAAATCGATATTTTAAGACGTCGCACTGTCTACTACGCTTCCTAACGGGTCCCGAATTTCTTGAATTTTTCTGCAAAAATCAAAAATACTCATCATGCGACTAAAAATACCTCAAAAATTCTAAATTAGTGTCGAAAACCCTTTCCATCATATTTTAGGGTTCTAGCACGGCGACGGCGCCGTGCTCCGGTGCTAGGTTTGCTACCCATTACACCTCTAATATACTCACCCTGCGTTGATCTGGGTCATCCATCCACGTCGATGCGAAGCAAGGAGAACCATCAAATTGTTGTCTGTTTAGGCTAATTGCATAGACGAATCTGGACCATTTATCGTGATTGATCTCCTTTGTTCGATCGTGCCTGAGGAGGGAATGTATCTGAGCTGTTCACGCGCGCAGGATCAAACCTGGGCGGTTGGATCACTGGGCATGTGGATCACCCGCATGGTCTCCTACATGACATCAATGTAAGCGTGTTTTGCCACACGGCATGCTCTAGTTTTTCGGGGTTGCTGACGAGGTCGTATCACGTGGCCAAATTTTTATTTTATATTTTTGCCTCTTGTTTTCAATTTTTCTTTCAAAAATACCCCCCGAACTCAAATTTTCACTATTTTTTCTGAAAATTATTTTCAATTACATCTCTAACCTATTTTTCTCAAATAATTTAATAAAATAAAATTAAAATAATTTAAAGATAATTTTTAATTATTTTTATACATACCAAAATTGATCATGGGCTAAATTCTGAACCCGGGTATTACAGGAAAGCTGCAAAGAAGGTTACGAGGTATCTTCAAGAGACACAGATTATATACTAACATATAAAAGATCAAAATAATTAGAGGTGATTGGATACTCAGACTCAGTTTATGGTGGTTGCCGTGATAGCTTAAAGTCTACTTCAGGATTTGTCTTTATGCTAGCAAATACGACAATTTCGTGGAAGAGTATAAAGTAGTCTATTTCTGACTCATCCACAATGGAGGCTGAGTTTATAGCACGTTTTGAAGTCTCAAGTCATGCTTTGTGGTTGTAGAATTTCATTTCAGGACTTGATGTTATTGACTCTATTGTCAAGCCGCTAAAAATATTTTGTGATAATACTGCAACTGTTTTCTTCTCTAAGAATGGTAAATATTCTAGTAGATCCAAATACATGAACTTAAAGTATTTAGTTATTAGAAAAAGAGTTCATAAATAACAAATGTCGATTGAGAATATTAGTACCACACTTATGATTGTTGATTTATTGACTAAATGGCTACCTCCAAAGACGTAATCAAAACATTTTTTAAGGTTAAGTCTTTTGAGTAATCCATAATATGATAATAGATATTTCAGTAGTTGAATAATTGATATTTTGCACATTAAAGTGTGTTTATGTTATTTCTTATTTTTAATCATAGGTGCACAATTTAGTATTTAATCAACAAAGAATGTCTTGATAAGACAAATTATAAAGGCTATTTTGGCATTATGGATTTAATTAGTAAAAGTTATTGGTGTGTGATGCATAGAAGAAAATGCAACATTGAAGTCATGTGACTGCTATGATTCACATTTATAATCTAAGTTATTTCAGTATTATGGTATAACAATTTTGGGCTTGTTGGCTGATTTATTATAATCACGTATCAAATTTATTTTACCAATAAATATATTTCAGTATAAAATGGATATATATATATATATTATAGTTTTTATAATTGGTTTTGTGGGTCAAGTGGGAGAATGTTAATTTCAGCAATTAACTGGATGACTCACTAATTTAGTATTTTATTTTCTCATCCACTTATAACAGTGGAAGCCAACTTCAAAAATACCCAAAAAATAGATAACCGTTATAAAGGAAAAATGTATTTTGATGGAGCGGATAACATTAAAATAAATTATAAAATTATTGTATTTTATTAGTATTATTTTACAATAATAGAAATGGTTATCAATACATTCAATTACATTAAATGTGCTTTGACCTCTCCTCTCATCTATAAAAGGAGCACAAATTCTCCTTTTAAGGTGTCTTCCATCAGCTAAAACTACAAAGTTTTGTACATAATAGTTAGACAGAGAGAAGAAGTGAATCAGAGAATTAAAATTTTTTCTAATGGGTCTCTCAATCATGTTATGACTGCATCATCTTAGAACGGTATGTAACTCTAACTTTCTGTTGTCTTTCTTTTCTTAAGATGTATTGAATTCAAAAAAAATATGATTCCAGGATAAAATTGTCTTACATAAACTTGTCAAACCACACACAAGGAATCTATTTCAGATCATACAAAGATTTTTTTCAAATAACAAACTTTCTCATACTTCCCTTGAGCAACAAGCCCAGGTAATTACTCTATATAAATTTTTTTAAGAGATCATCATGAAAAAAAGTATTTTTATTGTTCAACTGGTGTAAGGACCAGTCTCTGAATGCTGCAATAGATATGAATAAACGGACAAATATAAGTTTGGCTACTAGGGAGAATATATTAGAATAGTCCACTCCATAAGTCTGAACATAATCTTTTGCTACCAATCAAGTTTTAAGTCTCCCCATAGAGCCATCTGGATTCACTCTGACTGCAAACACTCATTTGCACTGAAACCTTTTTTTCTTTGGGTAAATTTACCAGATCTCAAGTATGATTATCATTAAGTGTATTTATCTTCTCAAGCATGGAACTAGGCTAATCAGCATGATTTAAAGCCTCCTTAACTATCTTGGTTATAGAAGTGAAATCTATAAAAACAATTAAAGAGCTAGATAAATGAGACAAATGATCATATGAAATGAAATTAGCAATAGGATAAGTAGAATGAGAAATGGTGCATTGACGTGTACCTTTATAAAGACTGATGGGAATATCAAGATCGCGAATGGAAGGATCAGATGATAAAAAAGCTGGTATAGGACATGTATCATTAGTTTGTTGTCTTCTGGAGTAAACATAAATAATGGACGATTATTCTTGAGTTAGAGACACACCATCATCAATTTACTCAAAAGGCATACTAAAAGAAATACCATTATTTGGTTACTCCATAGAGGTACTGTTCTGGAATTTATAAATGAGTCATTCATCGTCCTTCACCTGATCTGTAGAACTGCACTGTGAGGAGAACAACAATATATTCTCTAAAAAGACTACATCGATTGATACTAAATCTTTATTAAGATCTGAAGAGTAACATCGATATCCCTTTTATAGGCGGGAATATCCCAAAAAGACACACTTCAAGGCGTTGGGATCAAATTTAGTAATACTAGGTCATTCATCTCAAACATAACAAATACTACCAAATACTCATAGTTGTACCAAAAATAATGACTTGTTTGGAAAAAGAATATTGTAAAGAATATCACTTTTGACTACTGCAGATGGTAGATGATTAATCAAGAAACAAGCTGTGGATTTAACTTTAGCTCAGAATTATTTATGAACTTATGTCTAAAATAAGAGGGCTCGAGCACTCTCAAGTAAATGTCTATTCTTTCTATCAGCAATCCCGTTTTGACATGGTGTATCAACACAAAATGACTGATGAAGAATCCTATGTTGAGTCATATAATTCTGAAACGAATCTGACATATATTCTTTACTATGATCATTTCTTAGCACATGCACAAAAATATTAAATTGAGTTTTAATTTTCGCATAAAAACTACAAAAATGAGCAAATACTTTAAAACGAGTTTTTATAAAGTATATTCAAGTCATTCGAAAAAAATCATCTACAAAAGTAATAAAATACTTAAACTCTGTTTTAGATATAACAGGACATAAACCCCAAATATTATAATGAACTAATTCAAAAGCAAACTCAGCTCATTTATTAATTCTCGGACTTGACGAGTTACGATGATGTTTTACAAACTAACATGACTCACAATCTAATGAAGATACATTACGAAATTGAGGACACAACTTATTCAACACAGTGAGAGATGAATGTCCCAACTGATAATATGCTTCAAGTGGAGAGACAATACTAGAGTAGGCAACAGATCGACACAATAAGGCTATTCATAGATCCCTTTAAGAACTTTTCCTCTGCGTCCACCAAAACCACCATTAGAAATAAGAAGTTTTAGATCAATTTCATTATAAATTTTGCATGCTACTTCAACATTTTATAGACTACATTTATCATTTGCGTACATTCAAGAATTTAAAAAACTAGTAAAAGTAACGGCAGAAGGAGCTCTTGTTGAAGTAGGCCTTTTGCCACAAGATTTTTCCTCAGTCCAACTCAACCTCTTCTTCAAACCCTCTAGAGCCTTGTCTTTAGCAAGCTTCTCTCTCTTTAAAGAAACTAGAATATATATATCTCTCCTTAAGCTTTCTCAATTAAAATCAACCCCCAACAATATCTCTTTCTCTTAAGGTGTCCTTCAGCTTATTTCTATAGTGGAATGCGTCTCTCTCTCTTTGTTCGTGATTCTCTCTCTACTCCCTACACACATACTCTCCCTAAAATTCTATCCTCATCACCAAATATGTTTCTGTATAGGTTAGGAAAGAGTGTTGTGATGATGTAGAAATTTTTTTTCAAATCATCAACAAGTAGCCAATCAACGCCACATGATCTAAACCTGTAGTGTTAATTAATAGTGAATTAATTCTTGTTAGTTCTAAGTATTTATTTAGAAAAATTTTAAATACATACATAACTGAAAAAAAAATAGTTTAAAGGTTTAAATAAGAAAGTATCAATAATCGAGTGGTTATTTTGTTATTTATTGTAATACTTAGGCCCAGAATTTGGCCCGGGATCAATTTTAACATTTTAAATATATAAAAAAATTATTTTTAAATTAATTTATTTTAATTTTTGTTGAATTTATGGAAAAAAATAGGTTATGGATGAAATTGAAAATAATTTTGAAAAAATTTGATGAAAATTTGGGTCCGAGTAGTGTTTCTGAAAAAAAAAAATTAGAAACTAGGGGTCAGAGTGCAAATAAGGAAAATTTTACCACATAAGACCACCAAGTCAGTAACCCCGACTAACCGGAGCATGCCGTGTGGTAAGGCACTCTGACGTCGGTGCCACGCAGGATGCCACACGGGCGATCCGTGTGCCCTGTGATCGAAGAACCCAGGATCGATCCCGCGCACATGGACGGCCCGAATTTGTTCCTCCTTTAAACGCGATCTGACGATCGAGATCAAATCACGGTGAACAGTCCAAATTCATTTTCTCCTTAAATGCAATCAAATGATCAAGATCAAATCGCGATGAACGGTCCATATTCATTTCTTCCTTAGGCACGATCGAACGGTCGAGATCAAATGCGATGAATAGTCCAAATTAACGCGAGATGGGTATAAATATTTCTCATCACACTGAACCCAAACCCTAGCCGCCAGACTCTCGCTGGAGAAGAAGAACCAGTCGCCAGAAAAAGGTGTCGATCGCTGCTGCACCAGAGCCACCTCCGACCGTCAAAAAAGGTAACAATTCTCCTACCCACTCAGAATTCGTTTTGAGCACCCCTGTGGCCATATCGGAGCAAAATCAACGGTGGTTGAGCCGAAAACTGTGCGCAAAGCTCGGCAGCAACACTATAGGCAAAACATGCAACCTCTTCAATGACCCCTTCCTGTTTCCCATTTTGTGCGATTTTTCCACCATGGTGTTCATTGTTTTGTTTTTTACAGATTGACCGAAGAAAAAAATTCTAGTCGCAAAAGTGAGCCAGCACAACTACTACATCCAGAAAACCTCACCATCGGTAGATTTCTATTTTTTGACTTTTTTTCGGCTAACCGAGACCCCCTAACGTGTTTTTTTTTTTGTAGAATATGTATAAATGTGGCAAAAATCAGCCCAAAATCGGTCGAAAACGATCAAATCAAAGAAAACCATTACTACGAGCGGTGGTGCCGTCGCTGGAGTACGGTGGTGCCACCATGTTGAAACCTCAAAATTTGCTAGAAAGGATTTTTAACACCAATTTTGAATTTTTTTGGGTATTTTTAGATACGTGAAATATGTTTTAATCTCCACATAAAAATTCAGGAAACCCGGAAACCATCAATAGGCACAGTAGAAAGTTTGGTGTTTTGGACACCGATTCGTATAAGGATCCCTCACCCTTTTTTCCATTACGGTAAATTAAGACTTAATAATTAATAATTGTGTATTTTTATAGAAAAATTAGAGAAGCTTAAAAATAATTACAAGTCACTAGTGGAGCCAGAACCGGTTAGTTCATGGTCATTTTGATTTCTTATTTTTTTTCCTGTATTGCCTATATTTGGTTATTATTATACTATGCGTAACTCAATTGATGATTTTTAGGATTTTTTTGGTTATTTGGTTATTTGTTTTGCCTGTATTGTGTGCCGATATTTCGGTCATTGCTTATTTAGCTATGTTAAACTATATTATTATCTAAGTGAACTATGAGTATAAAATGAGATATGGTTTTTGTATGGTTGATTGTTATACCGATGAAAATCTGTATGAAAAACCTGGGAAATGGCGGACAAGCCCGGTACATAGGGAACCCTATCGTGAACGTTACCTCAATTGGACGAGGCTGGGAAGTCCCTTACTAGTAAAGTTTGGGAGATATAGTTCACCTTTATACTGGACGAGATATCAAGTTGGTGGAATGTTTGGCGCCCATTACTGAACGGGGTATGGGGACGGCTGGTTAATTGCTTAATTGGATATTGAGTTCACGAGTAGAAGGACATCCCTATGGACCCTCAAAGGTACCAGTAAGTGAGTAAAAATATAAAATGATCATTTTTTATTATCTTCTATGTGATAAATAATAGTGCATGAATATGAGCTTTTATAAGATATTGTTGGGAAAGACTTATTTCACAAACATAGAATAAATAGCTTTCTTTATAGTAAATGAATTTACATTAAATTAAGAGTTTCATTGGTTGTTTTTCTTATTTTTACCAATATTTAGTTTTTCATATCTGTGAATAGTGTGATATTCTTATTGGGTTAGTGTAGCTTAACCCTTCATTAACTATTTCATATCAAGATGACTAAGATCCAGATCTTGATCAACGAGGGGGTTGTAAATAGTTCACCACACGGACTCCCTTCAAAAGCTAGTGAAGGTCATCATAGGATACTTAGTAATTTGTTTTTCGTTTATTTTTTTATTTTCATTTGTTCTTTTAGAATGAACATTCTTGTAACTATATTGGGCATTCTAAATTATTGTGTAAGGAATATAAACTCTAACTCTATTATTTCACTTTCGTATTTAATTTATGACTTTATTTTCATTTAAGTTTCGAACATTTACATTTATACTCAAACCTTAAAAAACTTAATGATGAAAAGTGAACATATTAATAGAATAATTAAAATTGATAATAAACATTGCTTGTCAATCAACTTTAAGACTTTGAAAATTATACAAAGAAAATTACTCATTAATAATTGTATAAGAAAATGGGTCTAAAAATGCAAAGGGCATTTCAAATATTTTCTAGCTTGGATCTTCACATATGTATTTCTTTTTCTATTTTTTTTCTTGGGTTACATACAACTTTGGCACAATTTGCACCTTTCTATTTCTTTTTTAGGCATTTTATTTTATGATTTAATTTTAACTAAGAAAGTATAAACAATATTATTGAATGCAGTAAATGCTATATATTACTTAAATTTATAGAGGAAATAAACTCAACATAGTTATTAAGTTATGCAACTTTATTGAGTGACCACCAAATTCCATTTTAATCTATTTAAATATATATTAATTATGTATTTAATATAATTTTTTTATTTCTATTTCAAAATATAATTTTATAAAAAAATAATTTTAGATAGTTGAAACTTAAAATCAAACTATTTATTTAGAAAAATAAATATATTCTAATACAAAAACATAATTTGAATTCATAATCTCTTACAAATAAAGGTATAAATACATAATTTCATGTATTATATAAGATATATATAAAATTATAATTAATGAGTAGGTTTAATCTTTTTTTAAATTAATTTTGAAAATAATTAATTAATATGTATTTACTAAATTAATTATGAAAGTGATTAACATGA
>NW_019014578.1:577182-587941 GCF_000150535.2 Carica papaya
TACCCCGTCCGATATGAGTGACCACATTCCCGATAGGGTTCCCTATGGACCCGGTCCGTCCACCATCTCTCAGGATATCTAGTTAGGTTGTCACATTATCCATTTATCAATTCACATACATTTTTCCATGTTTTTTAATCTCAATTATCCAATCAAATATAAACACAAAAACCAGTAATGGAGACCAAACAAGGCAACACAACATCGAGTTTCCAATAATTCAAACCATAATAAATGAAACTGTGATTCATGCATACGAAACCATAGATAAACACATCAGGCACCATACTACATTCAAAACTGTAAAATATATCAAACAGGAACAGACCGACAAATACATCAGGTTCAGGCTCCATTAGCAATCTTAATTAATTATACATATCTATTAATTCATAAAATACCGTTTTATTATTTATTAATCTTTAATACCGTGATAGGAAATAGAGTGAGGGATCCTTACTTGTTTCGGAGTCTGAAATCGGGTTCTCACTGCGCCTACGGGCAGTCCCTAAATTCTCTGAATTTTTTTTCGAAAACTGAAACACACTTTTGGTACCTGCATATGTCCCCAAAAAATCTCAAATCAGACCCAGGGCCTATTCGGCTAATTTCGGAAGCCGCCGTGCTCCGGTGACAACGCCGCCACAAGCGGCGACGATCCGCCTCGGGTTGGCCATTTTCGGTCGAATTCGGCCAAACTTGCATTGTTTTCTGTGATAAAATACCCCTAGGGCCCTCGGTGGGCCAAAAAAAATCTAGAAAATTGAGACTTACTGGCAGTGGAGCTCTCAGGTGCGGCGACTCCTTCGGTGCAAGTCACGATTTGGTGTTTTACTCTGGTCAACCTGTAAAGAAAAGGACGGTGGTCACAGTGGTGTAAAAATTATATCGAACGGGAATCGGGAAGGGCCTTATCGGAGGCAAAAATTGAGGGTACCCGCGGCAGCGCCGCTGGGCTTCGGCGGTGTTTTCCAGGCAATCGGCCAGTGGTTTGGCTCCGATTTTGCCACAAGGATGTTCAGCATCAAAAATCGAGCCAAGGAGAGAAATTTTACCTCGTTTGGCGGCCGGAAGGTGCTCCGGTGCGGCGGCAGATGGCAGCGGTCGGTTCCTCCGGTGGCTGGGTTGTCTTCTCCGGTGAGGGTTCTGGTGGCTAGGGTTTGGGATTGGGTGTGGATGAGATTATTTATAGTCTTCCTCTTTTAATCTGAGCCGTCCATCACGATTTAATCTGGGATGTCCGATCGCGATTAAATTAGAAATGAATCTGGGCTATCCATCGTGATGCGATCTGAGTCGTCCGTGCGTGATCAAATCTAGACTGTCCATACGCGCGTTTGATCTGAGCAGTCCATGCGCGCAGGAATGGATCTCAGCCGTCCGATTGCGCGCACGCGGATCGCCCACGTGGTCTGTTCCGCGTGGCCTTCCCGTGTCAGCATCTCTGCCACGCGACGTGTCTAGTTGGCTAGAGCTGCTGACCAGGCTGCTGACGTGGCTGCTGACGTAATTTTTCTAAATTACGTTTTGACCTCCGGTTTTTTATTTTCTTTTCAAAAAGACCCTCATAATCCAAATTTTCACTCCTTTTTCCCAAAATTATTTTCAATTAAATCTAAAAAATAATTTTACCCCTTTTTATCATTATTATTATTTTTATTTCTATTTAATTAAATTAAATTAAACTAAAACTATATAATTATTATCTAATAAATTAATTATTAAGATAAAATAAAATCAAGAAAAATTTCAATAATAATAAAAATAAAAATTTAGGTGTTACAGGGTATGAGGACGGCCGGTTAGTTAACAATGTTGGATATTGATTCACGCATAGTAGGACATTTCTATGGGCCCCCAAGGATACTAGTAAGCAAATAAAAAGGGAAAATTGTTGTTCTTGCTCACTTAAATATGATATTAGAATGTTATTTGAGTTATTGTTTTTATATGTCGATTTTTGAAATCTTGCAACGATAAATATATGCAATAAATAGTTTTCTTTATAATAAGTGAATTTACTTAAATCAAGAGTTACATCGGTTGTTTTTATGATTTTTACCAACTTTCAGTTTCTGTATCGGTGAGTAGTGTGATATTCTTACTGAACTAATGTAACTTACTCTTTCATTAACTATTTCATATCAAAAGGATCAAGACCCAGATCCCGATCAACAAGAAGGTTGTGAATAGTTCACCACTCGAATTCTCTTCAAAAGCTAGTGAAAGTCGTTCTATAATGCTCAACATATTGTCTTTTGTTTATTTCTTTAATTTTCATTTGTTCTTTTAGAATGGTCATTTTCATAATCTTATTGTGCACTCTAAATTAATGTGTAAGAAATGTAAACCCTAAATTCTATTATTTCGCTTCCGCACTTAATTTATAATTTTATTTTATTTTAAGTTCTGAATTTTTATAATATATTTTTTTTACAAAATTCAAGTTATATTCTTATCCAATTCAAAAAAATATTAGTTTAATTTTGTAAAATATGAATGCATAATTATTACTATAAGTCGTTTTAAAGGAACGATACAATAAATTTATAAATTTTTAACAAGTTATTTACAATTTTTTATTTAAGAGGATATGTCATTTATAAATTTTTAAATTTGATTAAATTAAAAAATATAAATTATATTATAAAATTAATAAATATTTCATATAAATATAAAATTTTATTAATTTTTTAGTGAAATTTAATGGATATCATTTCAATGTTTTACTTAAAATTTAATAAAAAAATAATTTTTTTTTCTTTTTTAAAAAATTGTTATCCTTAAGTATAATTGTATAAATAAATTAGTGGCGGAGTACGAAACGTAATTTATTCAGTTTCACATGGTGCCGATTTGTTTATCCAAAACGACAACGTTTGACGTCACTCCTGATCCCTGAACTTGCACCAACTACTCCTATAAATAGCTCATGACGAATCTAACACAAACCATGCGCTTTGTTCATCGGCCAGAAGAAACTTCCAGATAACTCCATCAATGGCTACTGCGTACGAATCGCTTAATCTCTTGAAAATTCCTCGAGTTTTAGCATCTGTATTTACTCTAGTGAAGCTTATTTTCTTCTCATTTTCGTTTTTGATGATTTTAGCGTGCAAGAGAAGTTGCCTCCCGCGCTGGATTCTACTGCGGATCAGCCGCCTCTCTTTGATGGAACTACGAGGTTTATAACTTGAATTGATCAATTCTGACTTTTGATTTCTTCATCTGATATTTTTTGTTGGTTTTTCTTGTCGACAAGGTTGTATATTAGCGACATTTGCCCATTTGCGCAGCGTGTGTGGATCACTAGAAATTACAAGGTTGTTCCTCTCTCATTTTTCGATTTCTCTTCCTTTTTATTTCTTTTTGCAAAATATGTTCTTCGTATAACTGCCTTTATCAAATTGAAAAAGAACCACGTATGGAATTATAAAATTGTTTTCTGATTTTGATGCTCGTTTTCATGTTTATTTTTAAGTTTTCAGTTTCATTTTCCATTTTTTGTTTTTCTTCCCTAAGAAACTTATTTTACAAATAAGTCCTCCAACTCGAATGGACTTGAATAAGGACAATGATCTGAGAATTTTGGACGCAATAGACGACCTTGTTAAAATATATTAGTTTATTTAAAAATTCTGTTCTTGTCAAAAAGTGAACATGTTTTTTATGTATTTGTATTTATTGTCAGATTTTTTTATTAAAGAAACAACAGAAAATTCGACTAATTATCAGTTAGATTATCGAAACATATTTTTTAATTTCTTTTAGTTAATTCACGATCCCACTTGTTTTGTCCTCTCTCGACTATGTCTGACCGACTTTGGCTTGCAGGGACTACAAGACAAGATTAAATTGGTTCCTCTGAACCTCAGGGATAGGCCTACTTGGTATAAGGAGAAAGTATACCCTCAGAATAAGGTTATTTACTTTCATAAAACCCTCTTCGGTACTTTTTTGGATATCTTTATTGAAAATTCTGTGGTCGATGTGGTAAAGTTTGATAGTCCGTGGATGCCATTTTAGTCGATTGACAAGTCATTAAATGAGTCATATATATTCATGTCTTAGATGGTGAATAGATGATCTGCCTTTACCATTTTGACAAATTACTTTTCAAGTTTCAATGGTTAAAAACCTGTATGTTCTAACTTTTTGTTAAGTATTTAGTTGATTATATTGTACATCAAACAGGCAAAGTTCTATTAGGCTTTTGTTATATTTTGACTTTCATAAAACATCTACTGCTATATATGCATATAGTTGCATAAACAAATGCATGATTGCCTCAGGACCGTGTCTTTCGGGTTTCCTTTTCCACAAGGAGTCAAGCTTATTAAAGTATATGAATTTGAACGCATGATTGCCACCGGACTCGTACCAGAAGAATGTTATGTATGCATAACTTCGAGTTCCTGTATTTTATAAGAATGAACCTGTTGAATAACTTGGATGATTCATTACCAACTTATTTGGCTTACAATTGCATGGTAGCCTTTTGTTTTGTTCTGTTCCAGTTTGGTAGTTTTCTCAACTCACAAAATATAATGTTGTTAAATTGCTCTTACATTTATGAAAAATGCTTATCAGTAGGTGCCATCATTGGAGCATAATGGCAAAGTCATTGGAGAGAGTCTTGAGTTAATCAAGTATGTGGATTGCAACTTTGAAGGGCCATCACTTCTTCCTGATGTAAATTAAGCAGAACTTTTCTTGCTTCCTTGTTGGAAAATTTCCATTTTCTTTCTGTTAGGACTTTGACTAAGGTTGTGAGGTGAAAAATCTGTAGGATCCTGCCAAAAAAGATTTTGCTGAAGAGATGGTCAAGTATACTGATACATTTATCATGTTTATCTTTACTTCATTCAAAGGAGATACAATAAAGGAAGCTGGTAGGATTTAAAACTCGATGCACCTCAATAAAGTAATCTAGTGTATCGGTTCAAGTTTAGCTTAACATGTTTGATATATTGGACTAGGTCCTGCTTTTGATCACTTGGAAAATTCCCTGCATAAATTTGATGATGGTCCTTTCTTCCTTGGTGGATTTAGCTTGGTAAGCTTCTCAGAGCATAATTGTATGCCTTTTCAAAGCATTGACCTAAAGCATTTTCATAATTTTATTGAACATGTAAAGACACAACCATCCATCATTAATGATGCAGTACGAATATGTAATAGGCCATAACGAAAAGTGACAACACAGTCAAATAATTTTGAATGTATTTTCTTGTTCTCTGTTTTATTTATGGATGAAAAGTGATTTCAGGTGGATATAGCCAATATTCCGTTTGTTGAGAGATTCCAACTCTTCTTCTTAGATGTGTGGAAATATGATATTAGAGAGGGCAGGCCAAAATTAGCAGCATGGATTGAGGTACTTTGAGAAGCCTTATATTTTTGGAGATGTTTTTCAGTTTGAGCAATTGGCTAATTGTTATTAATTGTCTCACCCTTATGTTATACTGGGTCTCAAGTCAACAGACTTCTCAATGGACAATAATATCCCTCTGGTAACCGAGTTGTACCACTTGAGTTAACAGTGGTTGCAATCCTTAAATTTTGTTATAGTATGGAGTTGTGGCTTTGTAATATTATTTGCTCTCTAGTTTTTCTATGAATTCCTTAAAAGATTGAATCAGTTAACTCCTGGCTCGGGTGCTTATTACAGGACTTGTATCTAGTTACTTATCTTGAATCACTTGCTGTTCTATCAATTCCTTATCTAGGAAGTGGTAGTTGTAGTTCATGGGACCCTGGAAGGCCTACTAAAGGACTCGTACTGGTGGTATTGTTCGATCTGATGAGAGCCATGCATATCTAGCATCTAGGGGTTTTCATGATATTTTTTTCTCTTTTGCTCTAAAAAAAAAAAGGGTTGGCGTTTTAGGTAAGCTTTTAAATGAATCCTTAATAAAAAAGGATTTTTCGTTATTGTAATTGCTGTTCTTACGAAATCCTCTCTGGGCTCTTGAATTATAAGATTTATTGGGAATACATCTTTGCAGGAGATGAACAAGATGGATGCATATAAGCAGACAAAGTATGATCCAGATGAGCTTCTTGAGTATTACAGGCGGCGGTTTCTGGTACTGCATCTAGAGCATCCCTAACATAGTAACATGAAATTTTTTTATCAAAGATAATTGTCTGAAGAGTAGATTGCTAAATGCATTTGGTTTTTTATTGTCTAAAGTGTAGATTGCTAAATTCATTTGGTTTTTTATCTTTGCAGCCCTTGCAGTAATTAACTACACTTGTTTCTTTCAATGCAGTTTCTCCTCAGCTAAGCAACTTGATACATGTATACGAGTACGATATGCATATTTAACAGTTTACGTAAATCAAATCCGTACCGGTCGCTGTTAGGAAATGTGTTGCTTGCATAAATAAGAAAATAAACTTGTTCATGTACTGAGACAATAATAAAAATACATGAACATTATCCAACTTTTACAATTTTGTGTGATCTCTCACTGCAATATTCACTTTTGGAAGCACATGAACAGAATGCTTTAGATTGGTTTTTGCAGAGTGAGTGGTTTTGAAAGGTAAATGCAGTTGATTTTGCTGTTCTTCCGCGTTGGACTTTGATTCTTCTCTTGGATCTAATGACTTCTAAAAGAAATTGGAGAATTTATTTTGTAAATTTATATTTAATATGTTTTAATTTAAGAGTTGAATTTTTTTCTGGAACAAATTAAGAATTTTATAAAATTTACTTAAATATTTATGCATAATTTATTTAGAGCCAATTTCATCAAGATTTTTAGTAGAAATTGTAATGTATTATCTTAAATTTTATACTATTCTATTTTTTCTTATTTTTTAATAAAACTTCCATATTTAGTTAAATGACTGTATGTTTCTTGTATTTTCATAAATATAATAATTTATAAACTACAACATTTAGAAATATATTTTTTTTGTAAAAAGCATCTAATAATTATTTAAATAAACATAACTAATTATTTCAAATATTAATAAAAAATTATAAAAGATGGAATTTAAATTATACTAATTATATTTATATTTATATTTATAGAATCTACCAGTTCATTTGTACTTATAAAACACTTGAACAATTTTTTTCTACTCAGGAAACAGCTATCATAACACTGCAGAAACACCTAAGAGTTGCCCTTAAGAACCATTTAAATCTTATAATTAAAGTCCCAATGCAAGAATAATTCATACAAACTTAAGAGTAACCAAATGACAAAACATATATAATGCATCACAATATAGAAAATCCGCTTTTTATTTGTGCAACATCATAGTACATAATAACCAAAATGATCGGTTCGATTTATCCACTACAGACTGCAGTTTATAGCTCGAAACAAGAAAACAGTAGGTATAGACACCAAAATCATAGGTGACGAGTTTACTGTGGTGCCTGCAATAGGGAGAATATAAAGATCTCATGTCAGCAATCTACCTTTTGCAAAACTAACTTGGATGAAATAACAAGCTAGCATCATATTCATGTTTAAGGCATCCTTTACCTGGAACCGCTGCTTGTAGAACTCAACAAGCTCTTTTGGATCAGTCTTTGTTGGCTTATATGCATCAATCTTGTTCAACTCCTGAAAGTTTTATCAACAAGAAAATAATTCAACCAAAAAACTTAAATTAGAAGGATAGTTAAATTACCATATTGCAAAACATTGTTTGTACAAGCATTAAACCTGCATAGAGAACAGCTGAAGCTCCTCATTAACATAGCAATAATATAATTCTTATCTTAAACTACATAAATACTGTTTCTTGACAAAGAACTTGATGTAAAAGGATATAAGGAAAAATGTCTGAAGAAGAACTAGATAAAAATCTTGTGATAATCACAGTAATCAGAGAAGCTAATATACATGCAGGATCGTACTTGATTTAGACTGAGAAGTTTTAAGAACATTGCCAAGGCATTCACAGCAAGAAAGTAAATCTTTGAAATTAAACTAGAAAGGAAACCACTTATCGTGGTGACAACCCTAATGCAGTGACAACTTCGAAAGAGAACAATGAATGTTTACTCAAATAGCTCGACTAGAGGAATATTCTGCTCATTGATAAGTCTGTCAACTTCATGCTCAATATACTATGGATGGATAAGATAACTAACAAGCAGGAATCAATTAGCTATTTTATTAAAAAAAATATTCTGAAGTATGTTTCGTTTGAGATTACCTCAATCCATGTTGCTAGTTTAGGCCTGCTTTCTGTTATGTCATAATTCCATACATCTGCAAAAAAGATTTGGAATCTCTCGACAAATGGAATATAAGCTATATCCACCTGAAATCACAGATTTTAATTGATAAGTAATACAGAAAGCATCAGAGTATATCTCTAATCAATTTATTTGCACATCTGATTTCCATCTCACAACCTATTACATTTTTCCCATGGCTGCTATGTAGAATGAAATTGTATCCTTAGATGTTTGATATGAGAAGCTTACCAAGCTAAATCCACCAAGGAAGAATGGGCCATCGTCAAATTTATGCAGGGCATTTTCTAAGTAATCAAAAGAAGGTCCTGATAAAAACAAAGTAAATGTTTGGGGAGCTCAATCAATGGACACAATGCTTTCCACTGGAAGTGCAGCAAGCCTTAAATGTTACCAGATTCTTTCACAGCATCTCCATTAAGTGAAATATACACGGCCATGTTAAATGTATCAGTATATCTAAGCATCTCTTCAGCAAATTCTCTTTTGGTAGGATCCTACAGATTTTCAACTCACTATCTTAAGTGACAGCAAGAGAGAGAGACAGAAAGAGATAGAGAGAGAGATAGAGAGAACAAAATCTCCCATCAAAATCCAGAAGAAAATTCAGCCAATCTTACATCAGGTAAAAGGGAAGGCCCCCGAAAGTTACTGTCTACGTACTTGATCAAGTCAAGACTCTCCCCCATGACTTTGCCATTGTGTTCCAATGATGGAACCTATAGATAAGAAATACTCACATTCAATGAATTTGAAATTACTCGTGGCTCCACTAATAAATTGTTATCGTAAAATAACAATGAGAAGTGTAAAAACAATTTAATGGCATATGTGTTTGCTTGTGACCTGAGAAAGTGCAAAGGAGGAACATAATAGTTAGAATGATTACTCGAAGTAGCAAGCTAACATACTTGGTAAATCACCAAACTTGTCCCACAGTTTTATTTCAAAGTATAGCAGGAATTTGAACTTGAATGTGCATGAAAACATGAACGAGAATCTGCTTTTGTTAAGAATGTATCAGAACTAATGTGCCTCTATTAGAACCATAGTCTGAGCTTGCATTGCAGAAAACCTTAAACACCCTTATCTTGAAGGAAATTATGCACTTTTCAGGTCAGTACAACTATATGCCAAGCAGCAAGCTATACTCAATTCGCAATCAAAGCAAACTTATGAGCATAATGATGACAACTAGTTAACAAAATGTGAAGCGAAACAGAACCAAGATTTCAAAGGCAAGGCATCTATTAATTATTTCAGACAAACATTTTTAGTACTTTGTCAATTGAGTAAATGGGACACCCTGCTCAAAGTATCAAAAATTTAAGTATAAAAGAAGATAACAAAACAACACCATATGGATCCTCTCATTTGTAATAATTTATATATTCAGGTAAATAGACAAACAAGAGTTGTTTTTGGGAAGTAAATGACCTTATTTAGGGAGTATACTTTCTCCTTATACCATGCAGGCCTGTTCCGGAGGTTTAGAGGAACCAATTTAATCTCGTCTTCTAATCCCTGCTGTCAAGTAAAGTTAGATGATAAAAAAGAAAAGACAAAACAATCGGAATCATGAGTGATTTCTCCCTTTTTTTGGCAAAGTAGGAATTTTTTCAAATGGGTTTCTCCAAAAACTTCTCAAATGATCAAAGAAGCTATTCTAACAAATCAAAAGATGCATGAAGTTTGCAAAAATCATAACAAATTTTAATTGAGCGATCAGAGAACAAACAACCTTGTAATTCCTTGTGATCCACACACGTTGCGCATATGGACACGTGTAACAAGTATATAACCTTTTAGACAAGGAAAAAGCAGCACAAGGATCAGAGGAAGAAAAACAAAAGACAATAACAAAGCTTCACATAATGAATAGTAAATTTTTCAAAAGGGCATGAATTAATAATTCAAAGAAAATCATATACAGAGCGTAGTAAAAACCAGAGATAAAGAAGGAAACCTTGTGGTTCCATCAAAGAGATTTGGCTGCTCCGCTGTAGCATCTAGTGGCAATGGCAAATCCTCTTCCGCACTAAAATCATCACGACAGGGGAAAAAAACAGGAAATGATCAGAAAGTAACGCGAATTGAAGTCAACCTAGAAGCTAAAACTCGAGAAACAAAGTGATAATGTGATAAGAGAGGAGGGCCTTAGATCAAGCGAGTCATACCCAGTAGCCATTGATGGTGTTCTCTGGACTGTTCTTCTGATTTCTGGGTAGGGTTGCAGTCACTTTTGCTGATGATCGAACGGGAGGTCAGTGGGGGATAACTTTGGATTTGCCGGAGCGGGCAGAAGGCTCCTCTTCTACTAGGATCAATTTTATGTGGGGTGGGCGGCAGTGGCATCAGATGGGCTGGGACCTGGATTAATTTATTACTTCATAATGTCTCCAGCGTTGTATAGCAGGGTAGAATATTGTAACGGTGAAGTTGTATTATATTTCAGATGATATATTTGTATATTAAAATAAACTATATATTTTTTTATTATTTTATTATATATAATAATAAATAAATAAG
>NW_019014578.1:597919-621889 GCF_000150535.2 Carica papaya
TGATAAATCATCCCTGGCTTCAGAAAAGAAGAAAAATGATATCAGATCATCTAAATCTTATTCCTCTGGTTCTGGTGCTAGAACCCCATCAAGAAGTAAAAGCCAGCCTGGGAATTCAAATCCCTCAACTTCGTTGATGTCAACAACTAAACTTTCCTCAAATACATCAGCCTCTAGCTCTATCAGTGAGTTGTCATCAGAGTCATCTGCAATTTCTACTGTTAATCAAAGGGCTAGCCTGGAAACTATTTCTTGCAAAAGGGATTCTGTAGTAAATAGCAATCCCCACATTTTGAACCCTCAGAGCCATGTGAATGGTGTGTCCTCGATTGGAGATGATGCTCGGGTATCTAGGCTATCAGGTGGAAGTGCAAAGAGAGCTTCAACAGGCACTGGCCAAGTAATTCATCCACCTTCCATGAGACCCTCAGGCCTTCGGATGCCATCACCAAAAATCGGCTTCTTTGACGTGGTTAGTTCTCAATTTCTCTTGATAGTAACTGTCCATACTAGGTAGGTTGTGGTTTTAGAGAAGTTTGTGATCCATAGGGTGGAAAAAAATGAGCTATGCAATGCAACTGTTACATTACTTCAAAAAGTATATGCTGTAGGACTTGTTTTAAAAGTCAGTTGTTATCATCATGTTTACTGAGAAATAAGTGCTATAACCTGCATATTCTTTAATTGTGAAGGTGAGATCAGGAGGCCGTACTCCAAATGGGAACATGCAACCTTGTTCCAGTGGACCTGGTGGCTTGCCTAAACCTGCAAGTGGAGGTCTTAGCCCCAGTGGAAGCTCAACCAGCATAAGGCCTGGAAAGCTTCAGTCTTCAAGAACTCTCAAATCAGTAAAGTGCACCAAACCTGATACCCGTCAAACGACCTTAAATGGAAAATCTGGACCTCCTTTATCCATGCAGGAATCCTCAAATTCCACAAGTAGATCAGCTTCACGAAATGCAAAAAATATTTCCACTTCATCTCCAAAAGTTCAGAAAAGAATATCACCCAAAACTACTGGAGGAAAGGCCTTAATGCCTGAGGAAGAGAAACCCAAAGGAGGTGACAAAGTAATCAATAATTCAAATCCTGGTTTTGCAGAGAAGAGTGATGCCCCTGCTTCTTTGAATGATGAAATTCCAGGAAGAAATGTTGCTCCTTATGCAAAGGACATCGAGGTGATTTCTGTTAATGGAGGACTTGAAAATGATGGTGCTAATGGTTCAATGTCTAGTGTACAAAAGGTGTTATCATCAAGAAAAGGAGGAAAAAATGGAAGTACAGAAAAGAAAGTTCATTTTGCAGATGAAGTTGACAAGTTGATCAGAAAAGTTGAAACAGTGGATATTATAAAGACAGAAATTGATAAAGAGACAACCACTGATTCTCCTTCTCCTATTTGTGAGAAGGAGCAAGTTTTGCATTCCCCATTAAAGTCTACACTACCTCAGTCTCCACTTGCCTGTGACAGTTTGACTGGCAAGAGGATGCCTCTTGTGGTTAACAATTCCTCTCATGATAGGGAGGGAGTGCCTGATACTTTAACTGTGCCAGTGGAGGAAGTAGAGAATGCAGCTACCTAATTGCAGAATCTTTTGCTAGGTGCTCAAATACGATGCTCTTTAATTCTGTTTAAACATAAGGCTATAAAGTGGAATTTTAGGTCATTTACATTAAAGAAATACTTTGAGAAGGTTTGTGAAATTATTTTTCTGTTGAAATGATCAATCTTTTATGTGCTTGTGCAGATATGTAATTCCATTTTCCCCTGTACCATATATACAACCTCCTGAGGGCTTGAGCTGAAAGTTCCAGTTGGATCCAACTTAATCAGGGTGCAAATTGGATCTGGGAATGCATACCACGCTCTTCTGGGAGAAAGAATTGGGCTGGCGAATCATATGCCTACTCCAGTATGAAATAGTTAATTTCCACGAGGAATTCTATGGATTTAGTGTTAGACTTAGAATTCGTCTGGGAATCTGTTACTCGTTTCAGCAAATTAGTTTAGTTTTCATCACGATATCTTGAACATGGATCATAGCTAGCTTAGAAGTCTACCTATGATTTGTTTGTTTTCACTTACATCCTAGACAATTTTGGATGTTCTCAAAGCCTATTGTCAGGATTTGTAATAAAAATCCGAGACTGTAACGTAGAATCTTGATGAATCATATATCTATCCCCAAAGCGGAGGCTAAACAGTCGTATTATCTATGTATGAATTATGAAAACTGTATGTACAATTGTAGATTTGCCAGTTTGGCAAAGAAAGGCTTTAAATGGAATTTGGCTTCGTTTAATTTAGCACATTAAAGACAAGTAAACATTCGAAATGATTTGTTCAGTTCCCGACTAGTCCCATGAAAATGTATTTGGCATAAATTGTGTATATAGATATATAATATTGCAATGAAATTTTAAATTTCTTTACTATTGAATATTCAAATCTCCTTCTCATTTGTAATATCCTGAATTATAATTTATTTTTACTTTATTCTCAATTTAATTCAAGAGTATATGAGTTCCCAAATAGAATTTATAAGAGTGTAGTGAAATTGAAGAGTTTTTATTGTCTGGCTCTGTCTTCTTCTCCAGTTGTTTTAAGTTTTTAGTATTATTACTATTATTATATCTACCTAAATCTTCTTCAATTAATTGAATTTTTTATTGTTAATTTGAATTATGATTGCATATAAAATCCTTTAGTTGTTCTGTGTGTGTGTGTCTATATAGATATATATATATTAATATGGTTCATATATTTTGTTATGGTTTTTATTGTGTCAAAATATTATAAAGCTTGAATTTTGTGGCAAGTGACAAAACAAACAAAAGTTATTTATAATTGATACAAGTGCTGAAATTCATTTAGATATTGTCAATCTTGAAGGCTCAATCAAAGAAAAAAAAAAAACAAACAAACAAAACAAAACATCATGCCAAACTGTGCTAAGATGTTGATTTTGGATCCAATACCTTGCGGTAAAAGATTTATTTGGATTTTGAAAAATTTTAGTATGGTGAATTTTCATTTATTACCATAAAATTATAGGGTAGCAAATTACAATGAATGAAACTGCAGGATATCTTAACTGTACTACAGCTATATTTCATTTTTCTAGAGAAGCTACTTATAGAGAATTTCAAACCAAGCTTATTGCACGCAGACAAGTGCTAGTTTAAAAACTAACATTGACATCTAAATATATATATACATATTGCCTCAAAAGAGGAGCACCATGAAACAAGTTACATAACATAGGCATCGAAATGCAGAAAACTGATTCCGATTTCGATAAATCATGCTGCATTTCCATCGTTACAAGCTCTATCCTTGTTCCTTGGCATTTTCGCATTAGGAGAAGCTGTCGTTGATTTAGAAGACGAGTACTTGAGGCAATAGCTGACAAGTGAAGGTCCAAAGATGCTGTATTTCCCTGCACTGCTGAAAGCCGTTTCTGCATCAGCTCGCCTTCTAAAAACCACTTTGGCCCTCTTACTCTTCTTTAGCACTTCAGTCTGTGATTCATTCAACTCTCCGTAACGGCTAAATATCTTGCTCAAATTTGCTTCTGAAGGAATAAAATCTAAATCTTTAAAGTTCAGAATCAGAGCTGTGGGCGAGATATCTGTCTCATGAACATCTTCCTTGCAACTCACTTCTGAGGGGCCAACTGACTGCATTGCATCTGATTGAGAATTCCCACCAGCTGATTGCTGTTCGGAGAAACTGTTATTATGCACACTAATTAAATTTGATTCATTTGAGTGAAGGGTCTCTTTATTAAGAAGCCAGGGTAATTCTACAGCTCCACTTTGATTCTCATGCCATACTTGCTCTTCGGCAAGGCATTGACTTACTCTGCTAGGCAAATTAGAGTCCTCCATATCACTCCATTCAGTCCTTTCAATATTTTCTGACTTGGTTAATTTTTCGCCAATCTTTGCTGAACTAGAATCTTCCAGGCTAACTGAATTCCTAAAATCTGAAAAGAAACTAACAAATGACTTCAAGAAACTGTATTTTTTCATTGGATCTGTTGCAACCGAGTGCAGTTGTAAAAGCATCTCATCAAGGGAAGAGTCGTCACTTGGAATGAGACTCTTACATTGAGATTTCCCACAGAGAGATTTTTCATTACCTTTATTCTTAACTGCAGTTTTTTGAGATGAACCATCACTATGGTTTTTGAGTATCGGATTCGATCCATTCAGTTGGCTTGCCACCCTAAGTATGCTAGCTCCAACTCTAAAAGCTTGCTTAAGTTTTTGAGAGTCATGAGCAGACTCCTTTGATAAAAAGATCTTCCTCTGTTTCATTACTGAGTCATCAGAACTGGAATCATCTGCCTTGCGCTTTTTACCAGAAGAAGGTGAAGTCAATTTACCACCAGCTTTATTAGTCAATCGCCCTCCATTATTACTTAACCTTCTGTCTGCAATCAGCTCTGACAAGCTTTTCTCCTTTTTTCTGGGCTGTGTACTACTCCCAAGAATGTGCTTTCTTTTATGACAAGTGCTATCTCGGCTGCTTGACTTTCCATTTCCAGAAGACAATTGCTCATCAGGTTTGAGTTCCATAACAGCATTTTCAGTCACTTGGAAGCAGATCTTTGTTTCCCCAGAAAGTGAAATCTCTTCCTCACTCTCCGACAACTCACCAAGCATTTGGAATTCAGGGAGCTGATAATAACCTTTCCATCGATGAAATGCCAACAACTGGGCCTGCAATGTTACCAATTCCAGTCTGTTGGCTCCAAAATAACAAGGAAAACAAGCCAAATTCTTCATACATCCAACAAGCTTCGCAGGTTCAAAAGAAGCTATACTGGAAAACCTGTCTCCACCATCTCGGTTGCTTGATTCTTTTTGGATTCCAGCATTAACAATCACCTGAGTTTTGATCTTGTTGTACACTTGCTTAGAGATACAAGAACATGCTAGCCCAAATTCTATCCTTCTAGATACCTCATCCAAGGCACAATCAATAGCGTGATGAAAATCTTCCGAGCTGCTCTGGCTTACCATCTGTGCAAAAGGAGTCCGAAAGGGCTTTATTCGTGACACATCATTCCAAGCAAATGTATGATCCCCGAAATATGCTATTAAATAACTGTCCTTCCTAAAATATTTCTTTGCCTTTTCTGATGAAACAGATGGGTCAACTACTTGCCCTGGCCACCACGGATGGCTTCTAACTTTGCCCCATACCAAATCAGAAAAACAGATTTCTGGCTTTGAAACACTTGACTTCAAATTGACTTCCTCTGCCACATGCTCATCTCTGCTCATATAAGGATCCAAATCTACAACAAGTTTGAGCTCAGAAGATACAATTTTAGCATTCTGAGGAAACCCTACTTCTAATCGCATTACTTCATTCTCAACTACAGAATCAGTTTCCATAACCTTTTCTTCCAATCCAACCGAATTCCCATCCTTGGAAACTTCACCACATTCATCAGCATCCGCTACCAAACAAGTAGGCTTTAAATCAACAGAAAGAGAACCCAAGGCACCATTTTTTGCAGGCTGCAAAGCATTACCAGAGACTGTGGTTGCATTCTCTTTCAGTTTTTCCTTGATCTTACCAGATGCTATTTCAGGAGCTTGGGAAATCACCATATCTTCCTCATCTCGCGTAGACATACCCTCGTCCTGTCTCTCTATATTCAAGTCCAGTTCAGCACCAACCAGAGACTCCTCATTCGCATCATGAGAACACGTTTTCTTATTAATCTCTTGACTGGCTGATCCAACCTCTGTTTCCGCACCAGTTCCTCCATTTACAGACTCCATTTTCCTCTCCACGTCGATCAACACTTCGCTCTTTACATTATCCACAACCCTACCGAAAGTCGAACCACTAATCAAATCGACCAAGCCAGTAGCCCCTAGAAAATCTCTAACCTCGTCACCTGGTACGTCCGGGACCTGACCTAAACCGTCCAAAGGATCTTTTAGGGTTTCGGTTAGACAACCCCCATCACCAGGTCTATCCTCCGAAATATCAACCCCATGAACGTCGTTTTCTCGGTCAAACAAACTTGAATCCGAGTTCAAATCGATGTAATCGGGTTTCGTAGACATCAAAAACAGAAAAAAAAAAAAAGTAGAAATTGAACGACGGTAAAGCCCCAAGGTTTAATATCGTAACCCAATATCAGAAATCCACATGTACAGCAGAGAAACAGATTAGTGTGCGTACCTAGGGCAAACCCTCTCGTTTGTAGAAAGAACGTTTTGGGTCTGTTAATGTAACGAGCAGAAATGCAAGGCAGTAGAGTTGGAGGAAAAGAGAAGAGGAGGGTCGTGGGCGGTGGACGGTGGCAGAGGAGGTTTTCCTCTATGGGTTTTCTTCTTCTTCCGCTCTTTTCTCTTTCCTAACTCTTGTTCAAAATAAAAATAGGTAGTACGACCATTTTCACCTGTATAAAATAAATTGGAGGTTCCTTCATTTTCAAAATTTCTTTTTTCTTCCGCACACAATTCCTTGTATGAATATAAATTGATATTTCATATCATAATAATGATTATGAGGTTTTGTGAAAGAGAAAAGAATGAATACATGATAATGAGTAGAGCATATTTGCTCTCGTGAATCAAAAGGAAAAGTTAAATGTGGAATATTTCATATGAGATAAACCGTTAATATTAAAAAGGGAAACTAACGATTTGTTACTAAACGGTTAATACTAAAAGAAAAAAATAACGATCTGTTATTAATATTATCTTAAGTCTATTGCATTAAAATTTGATAAAATATTTTTATATAATAATATTGTTTATATTATTAAAAATAAAAGTATATACTTTTCTAATGAGTTATTAATAGTTAAATTATCATTAATTTAATTTATAAATGCATGACAAAAATAAATTTTTGTTGTATGTTAGAAGGTAAACATAATGAAATTTATTTTTTTAATTAATTAATTTTTTATTATAATAGATTATTAAATATCAAAGAATTTTACCATATAAAATCTCATGATAGATTTTAATATTTGATTAAAATCAAAATATGCAAACTATTTATCATTATACTTTTCTAAATATATATTAACATATATGTAAAGTTAATTTTTAGATCTTATTACATACTATATGAGTTTAACCGAAACCTAAGAGAGAAAAAATTCATGGAAAGATGAACCTTTCCTTTAGCTTTTTCTTCCTCATTTCCACACGATTTCAAGACAAAAACTTTGCAGGATATTTTTTTTCTTTTTTCTTGGCCAAACTCTCACTTAGAATAATAGGAAGGTCGCTAATACCATACTCAAATACAACCTACCCTTATTAAATACTCATTTTGAATACTCACTTTTTTAGAGTAATTCTCTAAAGAAAATAGGTTATATTTTGTAAAAAATATAAGTAAAATATTTTGAGTGTATATTGGTTACGATAAGACACTTTATTAATATGTCATTGTAAAAGTATTTAATGAAAATAATAGAAAGCGTAAGTCGTTTGCTTGAGGAGAGATGCAAATACATATTTGGTGGCCTGACTATCTATAAATAAAATTTACAACCACTTAACTTTATTTTTCGTTTATTTATCATTAATATTTAGTTTTGTACTGTATATAAAACTTAGCTTATCTATGCTAGTTGCACATATTTTTTCATTTAAATTGATTTAAAACTTAAAGATTCAATTCATTCCATCCTCTTGGATTGCCTTAAAAATTTGAGCCAACACTTTGCACCAATAAACAACGAATACTTCTCCTAAGCTATAACTTATAAGTCAATTATTAATAATCAAGCTTTTATAGAGAATATTTAACTATAATGTATAGATATATAAACTAAACCTAAGTAAGATAATATCTAATCAAAACTTTCAAGTATGTATATTTCATCTCGATCTAATATTTTTTTTTTGGAAAGAATCTTAAGTATTAACTTCAAACTTTTAAGATTTCACGATTTTCCAGTTTTATAACTCGTATTGGCAAACCTTGACGTGGAAGTTGTAATCTATTAGTTCATTTATAACTTGTGCATCATTTAATTTTGGTATCATTTGTTTCGAACTTACTTTTTTTGCGAAAATGTAGTTGTTAGTTGTTTAATTTAATGAAAAAGGGGACGAACCTTTTTTTTTAAAAAAAATAAAATAAGGCAAAAGTCAATTTACCCACGATTTAATTGTCGTTATTTGTGTTTATTTTCATTGTAAGAATAGTTATTATTTGCTAGTAAATTATTTGTTATTGTCGTGCTCAAAAAAAAAAAAAAATTAAAAGTGAGGAAAAATAACAACACAAAAAAGCAATGAAGAAGAAAAATATAAAAAATCAAGAAAATAATTAGAAAAATAAAATGATTATTAAACATGAATAAAAATAAAAAAAAAAAGAAGAAAATAAGAAAGAGGAGAGGCAGGGTCTCGCCCATTTGGGTCCAATTGAGGCCTTCACATTTTTTAGCTTCCTTTTCTTCTTCTTTTCTTTTACCAAGACAAATGAAGCCCAATAAGTAAACAGTTTTGGGCCTTTGAAGAAAGCCCAAGTACTCATCTCTAAACGTAAGAACGACGTCGTTTCTATGGTACGACAAAAATAAACCCTAGACTCTCGGGTTTGGTCGAAAAGGAAGAAGAGAAGAGGTTTTGGAGAAGCTTGGGACGCAGATCAAGGAGATGAAAGATGGTGAAAAGACTGCGATAGGTGATGATGATGTTCAGTCATGATGAGAAGGTTACTTTATAATCCAAATATATGTATGTATGTACGTATGTATGTATATATATATATATCTTTTTTTTCATGATGGTATTATATATCACCACCTTCACAAACGTATAAGACACACGAAATGCTTAGCTTGTCTACCCACAATTGCCGTCGGTCATTTCCTCTACATTACATGCTTTATTTATTTATTTTAATTAATAAGTGTTATAACATAAATACTAATTATAAGAAATAACTTCTAAATAAAAATACATAAAATTATAAATAGACTCTAATTTACAATATTTTATAAAATAATAATGTACTATTCATTTAATTAAGCAATCTTAGTAGCCCATCTAATTAGACTTTAATTCCCAACTGCCTCCACTAGCTTTTTTTTTTCCCCTAAAAAAATGCTCTCTTAAAGTCAAAACCTAATTAATGGCCAGATTATGCATGCTGATTGCCACCCAGAAAAAATGTACGTTCAGATGCCAAACGATTAACCTAAAATCACAGAGATCATGCCTTCTTTTCTCCAAAATACTGAATCAATTAAAAAAGTCAACAAGCAAATTAATATGATAGGCACTTGAAATATACATATCATTGTCAAACCCAAAAAAAAAAATGTATATATATATATATAATAAACTAAATAGTTAAATTCTATAGCAAGACTAGTGCATCCTCTGTATGCTAATACCGTATGTAGTTACTAAATTTCCATCCTTCCCCACAAGGAGAAGCCATTGAAGTGGCTTGGGTATAATTTACAAATACCAAAAATGGCTCCTAATTTTGACAATAACCAGTCATTGTTTAACTTCGTGGTTCGAGATGGGAATGGCGTAAAGGGCATGGTGGACTTGGGTCTATCATATGTGCCCCAAGCTTACATACAACCAGCAGAGGAGCGAATAGACAAGCCAAGAGCAAGGACTCACGCTGAGCCACCAATTGACTTGTCCAAGTTGGATGGCTCGGACCATGACCAAGTGGTTAACCAAATCATACGAGCCGCTGAGACTCTTGGGTTCTTCCAAGTGGTCAACCATGGGGTACCTGTTGAGCTGCTGGAGTCACTTAAAACTGCAGCTCATAATTTTTTTGCGCTGCCGCCGGAGAAGAAGGCTGTTTATCGGAAAGGGGTGAGTCCTAGCCCGTTAGTCAAGTACGGTACGAGCTTTGTGCCGGAGAAAGAGAATGCATTGGAGTGGAAGGATTATGTTTGTATGGGTTATACTAATGATGATGATGCTCTTCAGTTTTGGCCCAAGGAATGCAGGTATATACATATATATATATATATATATTCAATTCAATCATGCATGTATCTATATATATATACACACACTATATGTACAATATATGGACTTCATATAATTCTACAAGCTAAACTAATGGAAACCTACCATCCATTAATCTTTGCTGTATATTTATAAACACAGTGAAGTGGCACTAGAGTATCTTAAAAGATCAAGTAAAATGGTGAAGAAACTAATAGAAATTCTGATCGGGGAAGTGACAAATGAATCCAAAATAGAAGAGCTGATGACTGTGAAAATGGTTAACATGAACTTCTATCCAACATGCCCCAATCCTGATGCTACTGTGGGTGTGGGACGTCATTCGGACATAGGCATCTTAACTGTGTTATTTCAAGATGGTATTGGAGGTTTGTATGTGAAAGTTGAAGAAGGAAACAATAAGGAAGAATGGGTTGAAATCCCACCTATTGCAGGATCTTTGGTCATCAATGTAGGAGACACTTTACAGGCGAGAATTTCTTTCTATCACATATTTAGTTGTTTAATAATTCATTGAAATGTTAGTTTGGTTGAAATCTTTTTCTACAAAATTATTTCCGAGTACAAAAGAAAAAATTTCATCATTCAATAATTATCTTATTTTGATAGGGAACAACATATTCTTACGTTGATAGAAAATAATATTCCATCATTCCTAACGTGTATATTATTGGAAACAATGCTAATGTTATATACTTTTGTAAGCAGATACTAAGCAATGGAAGGTATAGAAGTGCTGAACATAGAGTACGTACCACAAGTAGCCAAGCAAGAGTTTCTGTACCAATATTTATAATTCCAAAATCAACAGAGAAGATTGCGCCGCTTCCTGAAGCAGTGGAGAGAGATGGCGTCGCTTACTATCGAGAGTTTTTATATCAAGATTATAGGAACAATTTTTTCGGAAACAAACACGAGGGAAAGAAGTCTCTTGATTTTGCAAAGATTTGAAGCCAATCTATGCTCATGCAAGAATCTCTAACGTTTTATCTTTATCTATATATGTACAATATTTACAACTCCTTGAGATATATTAATGTATGAATAATAAATTGAGTTTTTTCTTCCTTCTATTAATTTAAAATTTTTCAAAAATAGTTTATTACATAAATTATTTCATATGTTATTAAGTCAGAGATATAATATGTAAATCCTAGCTATTATTTATTTTAGTTGGTAATTACAGAAACACAAGGGGGGGCGATAATAAAGGAAACAATCTGTCAAAAAAGACCCATATTTGGTATCCATGGGGTGACTCTGATATGGAAAGCTTTATGATAAGAAAGCATGGACGGTCTTGAATGAGTTTTGGTTATGCATGCATACATATATACATATATATATATATATATATATATAAATCTTTCTCCAGTATGATACATGTTCGACATTCATTGGATCTTGGAATGACTCAAAATTTTCGGATAGTAAAAAATCTATGTTCTTCACCCCTTTGAAAATTTTAGAAAAAAGGCAAATTCACAATTAATGAGAATCTTGAGTTCCTCTTAAACATGTGGCACATGAATATTCATCTGTTCAAGCTAATTTTTCTCCGTACAAGACTAGACAAATGGGTCAGCCCTCAGAGCTTAGAGAGGAACCTCACCATGACCTTCATCTTCTGTGCGTCAACCTTTGACGAGAATGAAATCAGTCAATCTAAGTATAGGCCTAAGCAATCTCCGCAACTAGACAATCTCATCATGAATAGACAAATGGATCAGCCCTCAGAGTTTAGAGAGAAAGCTAATTTCTTTCTGTACAAGACTAGACAAATGGGTCAACCCTCAGAGCTTAGAGATGAACCTTACCAAATCCTTCATCTATGGTGTGTCAACCTTTGACGAGAATAAAATCAGTCAATCTAGGTATAGGCCTAAGCAATCTCCACAACTAGACAATCTCATCATGACTAGACAAATGGGTCAGCCCTCAGAGCTTAGAGAGGAAGCTAATTTCTTTCTATACAAGACTAGACAAATGGGTCAGCCCTCAGAGCTTAGAGAGGAACCTTATCATGACCTTTATCTTTGGTGTGTCAGCCTCTGACGAAAATGAAATCAGTCAATCTAGATATAGTCCTAAGCAATCTCCACAAATAGACAATCTCATCATGACTTTGGTGGAGGAAACAATCACCAACAAGAATAAAAGGATCTTTAGCGTTACCAAGCGAGTCCAAAATAGATGTTACTAGCTATGATGGTAAATTAGATTCTGATGTCTTCTTAAATTGGTTAGTTAGCATGGAGGATCCTTTTGAATTGTATGAGATGATAAACATATAATTACAAGATTTTTTAAATCTTTTATTTTTAATATATTTTAGTGTCTATAAATAAAGTATTTTAATTTAATTATTAGGTAGACTTGTTATGATTATTATTTAAATATTGAGGTATTGTTTTAATATTCAGATTTCATATCTCCAAATTTTGTTCTTAATAAAATTTTCTTAGATTTTCTCATTAAGTTCTCTTTATCCTACATTACTGATTCTCTCTCCTTACTATTTAATTCTTAGCAACGAACATGAGGAAGTGGAAAGAAATTGATTTTTAAAAAGTTGACAAAGGAGCTTCCTCCAAGGGAGCAGTAAAGGGCAAGACTCTGGATGTGACAAAGAAGAGCCTGAGGCATCATTAATTATTGTAGCAAGAGAGGACCCTAATGAAAGAAAGCATTAGCCAAATTGGTTAAAGAAGAAACCTAGTTTTGGAGAAAAAGAGAAAGCCTTTAGAGTTATAAAGAGGAGATTTGAAGGAAAGCCTTTTAGTTAGGTGAAAATGAAAAATGGGTAGAATAAGATGACGAAAGATGGGAAATAAGAACTCTTTACCAATAATTACTTGTCATGTAAACATCTCTAGCAACACAATTTTTTCTTTACTTTAACCAATTAATTAACATATTCTCAGACCAAGTTTTACACATTAATAAGACCTCCTAGAAAGTACTCAGTGTTGTGTCCGTCTTTTAAATATATATTTTTAAATTACACACTAATTATTTTAATATATCATATACTCTGTCAACTAAAATAAAATTTAGCTAAACCAAGTAAAAAAAATTTGGGTTTGGCTGAAAAAGAAATAGCGTTTAAGAATTTAATTGAACAATTTAGAAAAGGAGGGGTCTGGCGTTGAATTGATTGTAAAAGGAGAAGACATAACGAAGTCAGCTTCGCCGAAGACAAACAAGAGGACAAGACCCACTCGACGTAGTTCATCCCTTTTCCACCCAAAAAAAAATGTTCGCTCTCTCTGATATTATCCTCATAAATTCAAAATCATAGTCCCTCTCCTCCCAAATGAACCGGCCATGAACCTGTCAACACCTCCTCCATCGCCGCCCTCCTCTTCCTCCATTTCTAACCAGAGCTCTTTCTCTTTAACCCACACCTTCACTCTCCACTGGCTGAACCTACCGGCAAAACCCACGCGCCCCTTTCGCGTGCATACCACAGCCAACCAAACTAATTCTACTGATCTCTCTATCTTTACCACCAACGCTACAGTTTCCAGCTCCACCAACAATGAGCAACAGCTCTTGTCTCTACTTCGTCAAAGAAAAACAGAGGAGGCTTGGATTGAGTACACTCGGTCCACTCACCTCCCCGGACCCACTTGCCTTAGTCGTCTAGTCTCCCAATTATCTTACCAGAAGACTCGTGTCAGCCTCACGCGAGCGCAGTCCATTATCACGCGCCTCCGTAATGAGCGCCAGCTCCACCGCCTTGATGCCAACTCCCTTGGCCTCCTCGCCATGGCTGCAGCTAAATCCGGCCACACACTTTATGCTACCTCAGTTATCAAGTCCATGCTTCGCTCAGGCTACCTTCCCCATGTCAAAGCATGGACCGCCGCAGTCGGTCGCCTCGCTGCATCCGGCGATGATGGGCCCGTGGAAGCTATCAAGCTTTTCAGCTCGGTTATTCGCCGAGTCCGCCGCTTCAATGACCCGGCCGTGATTGCCCAGTCGAGGCCAGATACCGCTGCATATAATGCGGTTCTCAATGCTTGTGCCAATCTTGGTGAAACTAACCGATTCCTGCAGTTGTTCTATGAAATGCCTGAGTTTGGTTGCGAGCCCGATTCCCTAACCTACAATGTTATGATCAAGCTGTGCGCAAGAGTTGATAGGAAGGACCTGATTGTTTTCGTGTTGGAGAGGATAATTGAGAAGGGAATTCGCTTGTGTATGACTACACTGCATTCACTTGTTGCAACCTATGTTGGGTTCGGTGATTTGAGAACGGCAGAGAAAATTGTGCAAGCGATGAGAGAGGGGAGGAGAGACCTCTGCAAGATTCTACGGGACTCAAATTTGGAGGATGAGACTGAATATGACCATGATTTTAATGATTGGGAAGATACGAATCTAAATGAGGAAAGAGAAGATGATGATGTATTTGCGAAATTGCTTCCTAATTCGAGTAAACCGAGTGATGAGCCCCCATTGATGCCAAAAATGTTTGCTCCTGACTCTCGGATTTACACTACCCTAATGAAAGGTTATATGAAGGCAGGCCGCGTCATGGACTCTGTAAGGACTCTAGAGGCAATGCGGCATCAGGATGATAGTGCCAGTCATCCTGACCATGTTACATACACAACCCTAGTATCTGCATTTGTGAAGGCAGGGTCCATGGATAAGGCTCGTCAAGTACTAGCCGAAATGACAAGGGTTGGAGTGCCTGCAAATAGGATTACATATAATATTCTGCTCAAGGGTTACTGCAAGCAGTTGCAGATAGACAAGGCAAAGGAACTGCTCAAGGAGATGGCTGATGATGGGGTTGAACCTGATGCGGTTTCCTATAATATCCTGATTGATGGATGCATACTAATTGATGACAGTGCAGGGGCTCTTGCATTCTTCAATGAAATGCGAGCAAGACAAATTGCTCCCACCAAGATTAGTTACACTACTTTAATGAAAGCTTTTGCCATGTCAGGCCAGCCAAAGCTGGCCAACAAGGTGTTTGATGAGATGCTGAGAGACCCAAGAGTTAAAGTTGATTTGATTGCGTGGAACATGCTGGTTGAAGGATATTGCAGGCTGGGCTTGGTTGAAGAAGCCAAGAAGATAGTTCAGAGAATGAGAGAGAATAATTTCCACCCTAATGTAGCAACTTATGGAAGTCTCGCAAATGGGATTTCACTGGCTAGAAAACCAGGAGAAGCGCTATTGTTATGGAAGGAAATAAAGGAGAGGTGTGAAGTGAAAAGGGAAGAAAGCTCGGATGGGGATTCTTGTTCTCCCCCACCACTGAAACCAGATGAAGGGTTGTTGGATACTCTGGCTGATATTTGTGTGAGGGCTGCCTTCTTCCGTAAGGCTTTAGAAATTGTAGCGTGCATGGAAGAGAACGGCATACCCCCAAATAAAACCAAGTACAAAAAAATTTACGTGGAAATGCATTCAAGGATGTTCACTAGTAAGCATGCTTCCCAGGCCAGGCAGGATAGAAGAATTGAAAGGAAGAGAGCAGCTGAAGCTTTCAAGTTTTGGTTAGGTTTGCCCAACTCTTATTATGGGAGCGAATGGCAGTTATAACCTTCAAATGAGTAGGACATCTGGATGGGTTGGCCGAAATACTCGTCCAACTCAACATGGTTATTTGGTGTCCTTGTATACTAGGATTAAAATATTCAGGTATGTATGAAGTCTGAACCTGGATGAAAATATATGAATTTCAGATGTAATATAATAGTTCAAAAATGTTACATGTAACAAAAGAAACAATGACTACTAGTTTTCGCTGTGGTGTGAAAATTAGTTTATAGCTATGCTAATTTTCAGGTAACAAGAAAATAAAGTTTGGCCGCACAGATTTATTATAAAGAACTTACAGGTTATTATGACGACCAAGTCTACACATCTAAGCATTATGACAGTTGTAGCACATATGTTTAGATTAGCTACGCATATACCACAGCTGAGTATGTCAGGAATTCACTTGTGACACTGGGTAAATACTTGTAAGATGAATTTAAACATGGGCAACTACTTCGATAAACACAGGAAAAGAAGCATACTAAAGTTGGTGCTCTCGAGCCACAGACTAAGCCTCTGCTCTCTAATTTTGCAGAGTTTAGCTTCTTGACCTTGATGGTTGACTTCGTGAATAAGATGAAGATAACACCTGCATGAGAAAGCAAGGTCAATGGGGGCACATGACACAAAATTGTTTCAAATCAAAGGTTATTAAATTCAATTTCTCTAAAAGATTAAATTTTGGTAAACTCATTCTGTTATTAATAAGAAATGAACCAAAGGAAAATCTGATACTGTAATGCAAACATCATGACTGCGCCAATCTTGACTCAGTAATACCTCCTAACTGAATGAATAATGTCAGATTACAATTCCCATTGCAAGACAAAACCATCTCAGGAATTTAGTATGGAAGCCATATGAGATCATAGAATTTAATTCTTCAATTTTAAAATAATGTTTGATTTTGTTGTCTGGACCTCCATTCTTTGGTGGTATGTCTGTGGTCCCTGAAACTTCGAAGTTTGCAATGGGATACCTGATATTTCTTTGGACCCTTCTTGAGTAGATAGCCAGCAACATTCAGGTTCTCCACAAAGGTATCAATATCAGGAACTCTTATGCTAATTCTATCTGCCAGACAGTAAATTTCCTGAAGACAAGAATAACCATGTCAATTATTTGATTTTGGGGCGGCAAAACTGCTGAAGTTTTATATGGAAGGTAAAAGTGCTTACAGAAATTGAAAAGCAATCTTTCTGCAGCAGCTCTGATTGCTTATCAAGAGCACTTAAGAACCTCTTTGCTTCTTTTTGTTGACTCATACCCCCACTCCGACCAAAATCCACAAAGCCATGCTCATCAACATATTTATCATACAGAGACTCCTTCATTATATCAACCACATCCTGCAAAATAAATGTTTCACAGAAAAGGAACTCATCATATTATCAACATAAGGATCTAAAATTTCAGATAATTTAGATTTAGAACACTTTCAGAAGAATTTTTTAAATGAATAGTTTAATTTGTTTGTTAGCACATGTAAAGAAAGCTTTTTTCTCTGATTGCTTAACTCAATCAAGGAAACAAAAAGGACCTTAGGCATTGCTAGATGAACTAACCAAAGCATCTTGGGCTGTTATTTCTTCCCTCAAGTCTATCCGAGCTCTAGCTTCTGCAAGCCTCACCAAACTTTCAAGTTGCCTTGCTGTTATAGGTGTACTATCAGCAGATGTATTATGGTCTCTCAGTTTCAAGTAAAACTTCTGCAGGATTTCTGCTGCTGGTTTTGACATCCTGTTTGATATAAAATTGATAAACAGCAATGTCAAGGATTGCATGCATAAAATAAATTCATATTAGCGTCAAAATAAAGATCACAGCCAGAGGTCATATCAGATTACCTGGGAAAGACAAAAGCTCTGGCATAAGCAATATATTTTCGAAGAAGTGGACCTGGGAGCGGAACAAAATCATTGTCTTTCTTCGGATCAAAGCTCAACCGTGAAAGTATAGAACCACCTTTTATTCTCATACCTATGCTTTCAAAATTATGTGGTGCTGCATTTGATAAACACAAGCGCATGAATTGTCAGAGATATATACTGTGTAAAACTCACAGTAAAAGAGTTAGAAACACTACCCGTTCGTAGCTTCTTGGGCACTGGTGATTTTTCCACATCTCCAGAATGAAGCTACAATATAGACACTTGAGTCAGTTGCTAATGCGAGCACGTGCCAAAACAGATTACCGTTGAGAATGTGACCCTAGATATCAGGATACCAATAACTGACCAAATCTTTCAGTTCACAGGAAGGCTTCTCTGAGCATTCCTAAACTCTTGTCTAGCATACAAAGATGCATTGTTGAAAGATGCAAATATTGAGATTAACCCTCTTATACTGAAAAAATGGTATGTCATCTTCCTCTATCATAAATGAGAGATGAATACATCTCTGCGCAGGCAAAATAATAAAAAATTGACCATATAAGATACTTACTGACATGATATGTTCTGAGACTTGTTTATCCAGCAACTCATCAGGTTTATCAAGTAATATGAAAACCAAATCAAATCGTGAGAGAAGAGCAGCACTCATTTTCAAATTTTCATTCACTGTTTTTGCACGGCTGCAATTTAGATATCAGAAACAGTTAAATTATTAACTTTTGAAGTGAAGTACTAGCAGAATCTACCATGTTAACTACAAAAACAGAATGCTTCAAAAAAAAGAACTGTTCTAATTTATGACATGCTTTCACAATATGAAATTTATGAAAGACGTGCCAGCTGCCTTGGGCATAGAATACTGCCAAATGAAGTAGTGAAATAAGATATAATAGACAAATAAATGAAGAAGAAATCCGACAGCAAATAATTTCTGTAGAAAATTTACTTCAGCTTATATTTCTCCCTTAGAACATAGTAATCTAATAAAAGAAATTGAAAAAATAAATTACTTGTAGTGACCACCGACAGGGTTTGCTGCTGCTAAAACAGAAGTCCGTGCAGATAAACTAGCTACAAGTCCTGCCTTTGCAACAGAAACACACTGTTGTTCCATGGCTTCCAGTAAAGCCTGCGATAGTCCTACTATAAGTATGATCTACTTGAATGACAACTATTTAGATATCAAATAGTACTTTATTAAGAAGCAAGCAAACCTGATGTTCTGCAGACATTTTATCAAATTCATCAATACAGCACAATCCACTGTCTGCAAGTACCATGGCTCCTGTTTGAAATGTCATAATTAGTTGATAATAAAGGTGTTTGCAACAATCCATCATGAACTGAAAATACTAGAGGCTCGTATAGTATGGACATCCTTTGTTACTTTTCGGATTTGGAAATGTTTTCAGATAACTAGTTTGAAGGATGTTTGGATTGGCTTTTGTTTTTGGTAAAATCAGCTTTAAGTTGCTTTTAAAAGAAAAGAAAAAGACTCAGAGTTATTTCGCTTCTATCCAAAGTGACAGAGTCAGAGGGCTTAAAGATAAAAAATGAAAAGCTAGTGAGACTAGGTTTGTTTCATGGTGTTTAATGATAAATAAAAAGCTTCCTCAGCTACGGTTTTGGACCAATATACCTCCACTGATTTTAAAAGTAGATTGGCAACAATGTCCAAAATAAAATATCAATAAGTTATCCTTTTCTTCTCATTTATCGATTATGAACTTATTAGAGTTTTTTTTTTAAGAAAAAAGAAAAAAGTGAGGTGTTCAAGCATTTTACCAGTTTAAAAAGCCAATGAGCTATGTGGCTCATTTTAAAATGCAGAGTTTATAAGCTAGAGAACTTATATGCCTTTTAACAACATATGAGCTGATACAATTTATTTTAACAAATAAACTTTAAGATATTTGGAGAACACAAATTTATAAGTTCTACTAAGTTATTTCTTTGACACGCTTATGAACCATTAAATATGCTCAATCAAATGCTGCTTATGTATAAACCCATTGATTTCTCTTACTGAATTGAATGCCTAAAAAGTCAATGATTAGGAATTTTGGGTGCCCATTATTCCAGCTTGTTACCAAAGAATGACATGATATTGCCAAGAGTGCACCTACTCGCTCTTCCACCACGCTGATGAAAAGGTTTAAGATACATATTTTATCAAATAACTTTAATTAAATGTATGAATAAACCTTAACATGACCACGCGGTTAATACGCTCAAATGATCAAATTCTTAGATGCACAAGGAAGTAGCTAGTGAAGAGCAGAATAAGAGGGGTGCAAATACGGTAGCAGGTCAACAGGAGGGGCTGGATTGGTTCAGGTTCTGTTTGAAGGGAAACACAGATTTGACCCTGCTAAGCTCGGCAACATGGTATTGAGGATTATACAGATCAGCCATCCTGTCAGGACCTTGCACCTGAAAAGGGGATCATACCTTATTTATTGACTATCATATTGGCTTTTTTTAAACTGTCATATTGCTGTCATATTGCTGTTCCAACATCTAGTTTAAAAAGTTCAGCAGTCCGAAGTGTCCTATTGACAAAACTTCAAATGTACAAACATAGTATTTTCATAATATCCTTATGGCCACTTTTTTCACCAAGTTTTTGACATGGTTCTGGGAATTTTTCCAATTTTTTATATCCCTGGTATAACCTCTCAATTTGTAAAATCCAAGTTATATAAGATAACCAACACATTGACACTGAACCAATAAAAATGAAAGAAGGAACGAGCTACGAATAGAGATTATAAATAAGCATCTTAAAATTGTAATACTCAAACAAAGAGAAGTAGGAAGAAGCTACCAGCCTCAAAAGCATAGTCACTTGTCATTGGGTCCTTCACTACAGCTACAGTGAGGCCAGCATTAGTTGTGGCATTACCACATACATAAATGCCACGTGGAGAAACAGCAGCAGCTGCTTGTAATAGTTGGCTCTTTCCAAGTCCAGGATCACCTAAGAAAATGCAATCATCATAAGTCCATCTTGTTTCTCCACTGTTCTACTAATTCCTTCTGCATCCTTTAATTCTCATTTAATGATGAAGGACTATCCGCATTAAGCTTTCTGTAACAGAAACAGAATATATCTTAAGCTCACCAACAACAATGACATGGATATCTCCTCTCACAGGGACCTTGTTGCCATCCATTGAGTGCTTTCGTACACCTCCGAACAGTGCAAGTGTTATTCCCGCTGTTGGTTAAAAAAGAATAAAATATCATGAATAGGCAATTCGTTGTCAATTTAGGATACCGAGTGAGCAAATAGACTGAACGGACAGTGGTTTGTATAGGAATCCATGCTGATCAAAGAAAATTGATATAGTGACCACATGTAACTGAAAGGAACAATTTTTATTGAATGTAAACAAGGAAATGCCATGTCAATGTCATAAAAAAGAATGAATCTTTGGAAGACATTTTCACATAACAATTCCATTTGGGATACTGTGTTATCAAAGTAGAAAATTAACTGAGTCTACACTGCATATCAGAAAGATCCTTTCTGAACCAGTAATTAGGGACTAATATAACAATCTCCACTGCACACCAAACAGGACAAAGAGCATATGTGTCAAAAGGATGACAACAGTACCATATTATTGGTTACATTTTAATCGTATAATCATTTATTATGTTTTTATTTTTTTATTCTCTTCATTAAATAGGTTAGGTTTATACAGTTGCAAGTATTTCTATACATATTTAATTCATTTAAATAAGTTCTTGAATATTTATAGTAAATCTATATACAGATAGTAAATGTATTTCGTTACCTACTCTTTTACACAAAATACAACAGACATGTTTCCTATGCCTAATAGATGTACTTATAATTATATATTATATTTTTAAATAGTATACAAAGTATTCAAGATGCTAACTAGCACACAAGAACTAATATTACTATTGTTATATAACAAAAGTAATATTGTTATTATTGTTATATAATAAAGAGAATGTTTATTGATTGAAAACATGACCACTTGATTGCGTAAGTATGGAAGTGTTTTATAATTATTTATTAACTACGTTAAAAATTAAATTACTTATATAATTGTTAACTAATTATGTATCTTTGTTTTAAGTATACTTATTAAATAGGTTATACTCAATAAGTTTTTAAATAGTATAAGTTTTAACATATTTATTATGCTTTTTATTTTTTGTCACATATGTATCTCTCATATACTAAATACTAAACATATATATCTTGTATTCGTTGAAAGTAAATATACTCAGTAATTTCTTTTCTCAAATATAAATATCTCATAATATAATTAATTTTTTTTCTTCTCTATTTTTTAAACTAATTATGATTATCTATTAGATGAATCACATATGTACGATGTATCATATTTAAGATATCTTCATATAGAGGTTAAAATGAAAAGAGAGTGCTACTCATAATATATTGTTTCTACCATAATCGCTCATAATTCTGTAAAAGAAAAAATGGGTTGTGTTTATAATTGTTTATTATTTACAATTACGAGAAAATTAGTAAACTTTAAAACCAATCTATTATAATGATAGACAAAATCCCACAAATTTTAAATATGTAATCTATAAGTTTTTAAGTACATAAAACTAAGCTCATGTATAGTTAATTAGAAAAGAAAAAACATTAATTAATCAATATCATCATATCATTCGATTAAGCTTCACGGGTTGAACAGAGCAGAATCGAAAGAAACTCGTGCAAAGTAATTTTAGAAAAGATATCATATAAGGTAAACGACACACGCACCCCTGGAGAGAAGTTTACCTTTGACAAGTTCATGTCCATATATTGATGGACAAATTGATTGTAGTATTTGTCGGAATTTATCTGTACCATATTCCTCTGAGAACTTCACAATAAATTCTAAATCCCTAGGTGAGAATGAGAATAAATCAACCATCTCCCTAGATTGGGGATTAGAACTTGGATCCTGCAAATCCTCAGCTGTAGACTGTGACTTGGAATTTTTAACTGAAACTGCTTCTATATACAAATAGTAGAATCCCTGATTTTTGCCTTTTGATTTCCCTGAAAAATGACCAAAGTCAGAGCTTAAACAATATAAATAGCCACTGAGGACACAACAGCATTCTTACTGCCAATCCAAACATTTTCATCTTGAGGGTAATGCTGGATAATTGCTAGAAGGGCTACATTCTGAAATGTGTGATACTAAATTGCTGATAGAGTCTTCCTAAGATTTTACACCATAAGATTGCTGTATAATCATCCATTACCAGGTTGTGAAAATTGCTAATGCCCAAAGCCCATCTATATCTCTTCAATAATTTGATGTCTACCCTTTCTTTACACTAATTCATTTATATTTATCCACACAGAGAGAGAGAGAGAGAGAGAGAGAGAGAGAGAGAGAGAGAGAGAGAGGGATGCTCGAATTCTCCCACTGTACACCTCAAAATAATCTGAAACTCTCCTTGAATCAAGTACTGGAGTAGATAGAAGAAAAAACCTATCTCAAAGACTTATGACCACACTAAACATCATTCCAAATCCTAATCAGCCAGCCATTCCCTACTTCAAAATGAAGATGGCTGAAAAACTAGGTGTTCTTCCTGCAATGCACCTTCATGAACAAGAACTGATAGCAATCTGCTTGGCCAGAAAACCAATCATCAGCAAATAAGCCAAACTTGGCTCTATTGACCTTCCACCAAAGGGAGTCCATGTTGAAAAAGTGTCATTTCTATTCAACCAATAAAGCTTGATTAGAACTCCGCATAGCTCTAGTAACCAAGCCCTGTTTCCTCAAAAATTGTCTCACATGCTTCCAAGCCACCGGATAAAATTTCCTTCAATCATCCGCATAACCCACAAAAACAGATTCTGAATGTCTTCAATCTGCTTAGACACCTATTCAAGTGTACAGAAGAGAGAGAAAATAAACAAGAAGATTAGAGAGAACACTGTTTAGGAGTACCACCCTTGAGCAAGCATTTTCTCTTCCAACCAGTCTAATGTTTTCCCATGTCACTACTCGGTCCCATAAGCTAGCCTCTTTTATATGGCCACCAAGAGATAAACCAAGATGCTTTAGAAGAAAATTACTGACTTTGCAACCCAAAACCATGGCTAACTCAGCCATCCACCCCCTGCCAATTGTCACCAATACAGATTTTGCCACATTTACCTTCAGTCCTAATACAAAGTGAAAACAGAGAAGCACATATCTAATTTCTCGTCAAGGAAGGCCTATTTAGCTTAAAAGATACGAAGATGTCATTTTCAAACAAAAAACATAAAATCTCCACCTTCTTATCTCCCTTACTCACCGATAAAACTTCATATAGATTAGCCTCTCTAATCTAGATGAAAAGACGGTTAAAGGCTTCCATAACAATAATAAACAGGAAAAAGAGTACGTCACATGGCCTTAGTTCTCTTAATAATTTAAGGAAACGGAAAGGGGGCGTTAAGATGATAAGAAATGAGACAGTCGAGATGCACTAAGAAATC
>NW_019014578.1:621900-635502 GCF_000150535.2 Carica papaya
ATCAACTACATTAAAATAATCAACAACCATAGCCCTTCTTAACTATATATAACAATCTTAAGATCATCTCAAAACAAAAGGTTATGCTCTATCCCTTCACCGTCATCATAAAATTCAAGAGAAACATTACTGAGAATTAGCTCTTCTAACCATGTACCCAGAGGACACCATTGAAGCCCCCTTGACACAGCATACAAATCATAGCCCATTTACTTTCCACGTAATAATGGTTCCATCAGCCAGTCCAATAGCCGGGGGGGTCCAACAACCTAACATCCCGTACAACCTTTCACAAAGGACTTGGACATCTTTTCCACTTTAGTTTGCTGAAAGTAGAAAAGATCCTAGCTCCATTTATTTAACACCCCCCTTGGTGAATTTGCTTTTACTAGCATTGTTGATGCCTCTCATATTCCAAGAAATAACCTGACTGATTATCGAAAACTATAATTTCCTTATCCCCTACATTTACTTATTCTCTTTTTTCCCCTCTTTTCCAATCTTAAGAGAATTTCCCCCTTTTGACAAATACTCTCAAGCCTCCTAAATAGATGAATCACCTGATTTTCACCTCCTTTAAAACTCACCCAGAAATTTACTAACCTTCTCACACTTTTAGGACCCATTCTGATTCAAAGACACCTATTGAAATACAACACCCTCCCTTGTGCAATAATGCATCGCCATGATATCATCCTCCTACCTCTCATACTAGTAAAAGCTCCAAATGGAGTGAGCGGTCTTACTGCAAGAGCCGAGAGAGAGATCGGGAGGGACTGGAAGAGGAAAAAGAAAGATGCCCAATTTGGAGTCAACAGGTTCCAAACAGCTTGTTTGGAACTGTTAGAATATTATAGAATATTTTCTAACATAATAGTATGATTATATTTCCAAATATGTAAGTTTAATTAGTAAGAAAATTATTAGGGTAGTTTATGTTAATTACCATATACGAATCCATCTACATGTATATATATCCCTACTTTTATTTCAATAAAACATTAGAAAATATCCAGTATTCATTTCCCTAATTCTAACATGGTATCAAAATTAGGGTTAAGGTTAGAGTTTTAAGAGTCAAATTTCATTAGACCAAAAGAATGGTTAAACAACCCATCTCGGCGCCGGAGGAAGTCGACCAGCGATCTCCAGCCAGTTCAGAGTGCGGCCATCACGGTGATGTACGCGGGAGAAGCCGAGACGGTGGTTTGCACGGCAGTTTGAGGCTGTGTGCGTCGGGTTTGCTGGAGGAGGATATTTCTATGCGGTTTGCTTTCTCCGTTCGAGGATAGAAGCAACAAAAGGGCTTGGTCAACTGGCTTTATGCACGTAACCAAAAGGCCGAAGAAAGAACAGGCGAGGGAAGCAGATCGCACGATAGGAAGCGATTGTCCGCTCTCCGGCCTGATTTCCGCTGTTTCTGTTAGCGCCATTCCAGATTAAGGTTGGCATTGGAGTTCTGTGGTGATTTCCAGCCGAAAGGGGGCTGTTTGGTAGTTTCAGACGGCAGTGAGTGTAACTTCAGCGGCAAAGTGTGCAGCGGCGTAGGCGGCGTAGATCTCCGGTGGTTGACAGTGAGGTTCTGGTAGGGTTGTTGATACCCGTACATGAAGAGGTATTCTGTTTTCTTAAATTTTCTGGTATATTTGCAATATTTTTGGTGCATCTCTAGCTGCTATATTTTGGTTTTTTTGGATGACAATTTGTGAATATTCTCGAGTTAAGAATGAGTGATAACAAGTTTTCGATGAGTGAGATAGTCCCGACCATGTCAAAGATCACTGAATATAAATTAAATGGCACAAATTATCCGGAATGAAATAAAACTATTAGGGTTTATCTACGCAGTATTGATAAAGATGATCACTTGACTCAAAACTCTACTACTGATGGAACTAGACAAATCTGGCTAAGAGATGATGAACGGTTGTTTCTACAGATAAGAAATTCAATTGACAGTGAAGTAATTAGTTTAATTAATTATTGTGAGTTTGTTAAAGAACTGATAGATTATTTAGAGTTTCTATATTCAGGCAAAGAAAATGTGTCTGCATGTATGATGTTTGTAAAGCTTTCTATCCTGCTGAGAAGGAACTCAAATCTCTCATGACCTACTTTATGCAATTTAAAAAGATATATGAAGAGCTCAATGTACTTTTGTCGTTCAGTGCTGATATCAAGATACAGCAAACACAGAGAGAGCATATGGCCATAATGAGTTTCTTGGCTGGTCTTCCATCTAAATTTGAGACTGCTAAATCTCAAATCCTATCTGGTTCCGAGATCATATATTTTCAAGAAGTTTTTAGTAGAGTGTTAGCACAGAAACTACTATACCTAATCAGCATACTAATGTTCTTATTACAAGAGAAGGAGGAAGAAATAATAACAGGGAAGGAAACAGAGCAATAGATAGTCGGTATAATGATTCAAGTAATATTGTTTGTTATTACTGTCATGAGTAAGGACATACGAAGCCGCAATGTAAGAAATTACAAAATCGAAATCAGAGAACACAGACTGCAAATATTGCTACTGCTCGCTCATCTTCTGAGAAAACTATTGTGGTTTCAGCCGACGAGTATGCAAGGTTCTCTCAGTTTCAAGAATCTTTGAAAAACCGCACACCAGCTACTATATCTGCTGAATCAGGTTAAAGATGTTTTATCTCCTCATCAAACAAATGGGTGATTGATTTTGGTGCTATAAATCACATGACAAGTAACTTTAATAGTTAATTTTTAATCACACAGAGCACCCTCTCCTGTAACTATTACTGATGGGTCAACCTATAGTATTGAGGGTTCTGGGACTATAAAACCAACTCCCGCCATTACTCTGACCAATGTTTTAAGTCTACTCAAACTTGCTTTCAATTTGATTTCTGTAAGTAGATTTACCAAAAATCTTAATTGTTGTATCTCATTCTTTCAAGATTATTGTCTTTTTCAGGATCTTATGACGAAACAGATTATTGGTAAAAGACATTTATAAGAAGATTTCTACATTCTTGATAATTAGGTGCCTCGATCAGTTGCCTACTCTAGTATCGTCTCTCCATTTGAAGCACATTATCAGTTGGGGCATTCATCTCTCACTGTGTTGAAAAAGTTGTGTCCTCAGTTTCATGATATATATTCATTAAATTGTGAGTCATGTCAGTTCACAAAACATCATCATAACTCGTCAAGTCTAAGAATTAATAAACGAACTGAGTCTATTTTTGAATTAGTTCATTATGATATTTAGGGTCCATGTCATGTTATATCTAAAACAGAGTTTAAGTATTTTATTACTTTTGTTGATGATTTTTCTCGAATGACTTGTATATACTTTATGAAAAATTGTTTTGAAGCTCATTTTTGTGTTTTTCATGTAAAAATCAAAACTCAATTTAATGTTTCTGTACATGTGCTAAGAAGTGATAATGGTAAAGAATATATGTCAGACTCATTTTAGAATTATATGACTCAATATAGGATTGTTCATCAGTCATCTTGCGTTGATACACCATCTCAAAATGGGGTTGCTGAGAGAAATAACAAACATTTACTTGAGACTGCTTGAGCTCTCTTATTTCAGATAAAAGTTCCTAAGCAATTCTTGGCTGATGTTGTATCCATTATCTGTTTCTTAATTAATCGTCTACCGTCTGCAGTATTTGAATGTGATATTCCTTACAGTATTCTTTTTTTAAATAAGTCATTGTTTCCGGTACAGCCGCGAATATTTGATAGTATTTGTTATGTTCGAGATGTTCGACCAAATATTACTAAGTTGGATCCCAAAGCCTTTAAGTGTGTTTTTTTGGGATATTCTCATATGCAAAAGAGATATCGGTGTTACTTTTCAGATCTCAATAAATATTTAGTGTCAACCGATATAGTCTTTTCAGAGAGTATACCGTTTTCCTCCTCACAGTCCAATTCCACAGATCAGGTAAAGAACGATGAGTGGCTCTAGAATAGTAACTGTACAGAGCAACCATATAATGATATTTTTTCTTATGTGTCTTTTGAAAAACTGATGATGGTATGCCTTTAACTCAAGAACAACCACCCATTATTCATGTTTATTCTAGAAGACAACAGACTAATGATACATGTCCTGTACCAGTTTCTTCGTCATCTGATCCTTCCACTCATGATCTTGATATTTCCATCAGTCTTCATAAAGGTACACATCAATACATCATTCCTCATTCTACTCATGCTATTGCTAACTTCATTTCATATGATCATTTGTCTCATTTGTCTAACTTTTTAATTGCTTCTATAGATTCCATTCCACTTTCATACCCAATACAGTTAAAAATGTTCTAAATCACCCTGATTGGCGTAATGTCATGCTTGAGAAGATAAATGTCCTGACGATATTATACCTGCGATTTGATAAATTTGCCCAAAGGAAAAAGAGTAAAGGGTGCAAATGAGTATTTGCAGTCAAAGTGAATGCAGATGGCTTTGTGGCGGATTTAAATCTCGATTGGTAGCAAAAAGTTATGCTCAGTCTTATGGGGTGAAATATTCTGATACATTCTCTCCAGTAGCAAAACTTACCTTTGTCCGTTTATTCATATCTATTATAGCCTACAAAGACTGGCATTTACACTAGTTAGACATTAAAAATGCATTTCTACATGATGATCTCTTAAAAAAAGTGTATATGAAGCAACCACATGGGTTTGTTGCTTAGGGAGAGTACGAGAAAATTTGTCATTTGAATAAATCTTTATATGGTCTGAATCAGAGTTCCTGTGCGTAATTTGGCAAATTTAGTGAGGTAGTAAGTGAATTCGGATTGATGAAGAGCAAGTGTGATCATTCAATCTTCTATAGACAATCATCAACTGGTATTATACTTTTTATTGTTTATGTTGATAATATTGTGATTAGAGGAGATGACCATGTAGGAATATCCTATCTCAAGTCATTCCTGCATACTAAGTTCAATACCAAAGAATTGGGACAACTAAACTATTTCTCGGGGTTAAAGTAACAAGAAGCAAGAAAGGGATTTTATTATCTTAGAGAAAGTATGTACTTGATCTACTTGTAGAAACAGAAAAACTGGGAGTTAAGCCATGCAATACGCCTATGGTACCAAATGTACATCTTACAAAAGATGATGGTGATCTCCTTGATGATTCAGAAAAATATAGACGACTCGTTGGGAAATTGAATTATCTCACTGTGACTCGTGCAGATATTGCATATCCTATCAGTATTGCAAGTCAATTTATATTTATACCTACAGTTAAACATTGGAAGGTTCTGAAACAGATTCTGTGCTACTTAAAAAGTGCCCCAGGGCTCGGCACAATATTTAAAAATTACGGACATATTCACATTGAATGTTTTACAAATGTTGATTGGGCTGTATCGAAAATTGATAGGAGGTCTACTACGGCTATTGTGTTTTTGTTGGTGGGAATCTCATATCATGAAAAAGTAAGAAGCAAATAATTGCATCTCGTTCAAATGCAAAATCTGAATATAGAGATACGTCTCAGTACACATGTGAAAGTCTTATGGATACATTATTTTTTAGAAGAAGTGGGTTTGAATCCCACATCTCCTGCAAAACTTTGGTGCGATAATCAGACTGCCATTCATATTGCCTTAAATCCTGTGTATCATAAGAGAACCAAACATATCGAGGTTGATTGTCACTTCATGCTAGAAAAGATTTAGAAAAACTTTATATTTACTAGTTATATAAAGATAGAAAAATAACTTGATGATATATTCACAAAATCTTTGAACGGAACACGGATTGAGTATCTTCGGAACAAATTGTACATAATTAATATCTATACTTCAGCTTGAGGAGAAGTGTTAGAATATTATAAAATATTTTCTAACATAATAGTATGATTATATTTTTAAATATGTAAATTTAATTAGAAAGAAAATTATTAGGGTAATTTATGTTGATTACTATATATGAATCCATCTACATATATATATATATCTCTATTTTTATTTCAATAAAAATAAAAAAATATTCAGTAATTCTTTCTCTAATTCTAACAGGAACATTCCTTCCTCACTTTCAAAAACAAGTAGAGCTAGCTTTTCCCAGTTTCAAAATAGTCTCTCATTCCTCTTCTTAATACTAAGATAGATGAAGAGGACAATGGAGACCAGGAACAGCAGTTTGTTTGAATTTGATCTCGAGGTCTTTTCTTGAATTATGTCCTCAAATTTGTTATTCAGAGTTTTTTTGGCTTTGGAGGAGCTACCTGTTTCTGTTTGGCTTCTCTTGAGAGTTTGGACTTGGGCCTAATAGACAAACAACAATTTAAAGGGGTAGAAGGCTCGAGAATTTGCTAACCCAATTCTGCACTAAAGAACCAACAGTTTGGCTTATGCTTTCTTTTTCAGCTGCCACAAGGCCTGCAGTGCCGTAGCATAAATGGGAGAGGACTTCATTTCATAACCTTAACCACCAACTCCTTTCCGTACACTAAGATGCCCCTTGTGGGTGGATTCCCTACCATTATATCCACCATCTTGAATTTTACAAAGGACAGACATAATCTTCTTCTTCTTCCTCATCAGACCATAGTCACCAACAACAGCAACCGGCCTTTCCTCGTGCTTCAACCCATTGACTACATATACAGTGGGAACAGTCTCCAGCACCCGTCTGCCTCTTTGCCTTATGGAAATAATATACACCTCTTACCTCTCTCATTTTGTTCACTCAAGTCCAAGAATCTCTCTCTCTCTTCTGTTTTTTCCTAGCGATGATGTTAGAGTCCATCCCTCCCTCTTGCAACACCAACTCCATGTATTGTGTTCCTTCTCCACAAAAACTTGCAAAAATGCCTTGATGAACCACCAGACCCCAATATCAGAAAAAAAGGACCAAGTAGTGGTTGCGAAAAGCATTTTCCATTATGCAAAGAATATGTAAAGCCTCACATTCCAGCTTTTTGCTCAACTACCGGAAAGTTTCTAGGGTGTCGATTGGCATGGTAACAATGAGTAGCCAAGCTGGTTGAAAAAAAATACCTTCCTCAGAAGACTCACGACAAGAGAGAGAAGGAGAGCCATATAACCAGCTCATCAAGTCTTTCCTTCTGCTCACACTTTATGCACAGTTTCTTGTTGACTCTCTCTCATTAAAATTCCCTCACTTGTATTCTCCACTTATTTACAGTAATTTATTGGAAATATAATCTAAGAGAGAGATCATAAATGTTATAAATTTCAAATGTGTTAAACTTATCAAGATCAAATAATGAGTGAGTTGACAAACCTTTCTTATGAAACAATGACTATACCTCCTCCAATATCCATGTAGTTATTGATTACTTTTATAATTCCTGTAACAGTCACCACATCACCAGGAACACACACATCAACGATATCATTGGTCAGTTCACACTCTACTGTTCGAGGCACTCGACCTTCTTCATGATCTTCAGACTTTAGCAGCTCTTGTATCCTGAGAAGCACAATAAGGAAAAAATAAAACAAACTGAAGTGTCTGTATATATATATATACACACACAACTAACATGGCACCAGGGAAAGGAAAAGCATCCAAATTTTCATCTCTCTCCTCTTCGAAAAAAGAAGCTCAAATTGAAAATTTTTCTACATAAAGCTTACCAGTCAAGATGCCTACCTTATTTTCTGAAAATCAATTGCCTGAGCAGAAGACCTGATTGGAATAAATGTTTTGCTCTTGCACCCATGAAAGTTGCAAATGGGTGGTGGTGAAAATTTTCCATCGGGAAAGACACTTGTCATGCTAGTTTTACATTTTGCACAATCAAAACTCATTTGCATGACAAGAGGCTTGACAGTGCTAACTTTTATTACAGTGCCACGTACAGATACAAGCTTGTCTGTCATGACAACAAATTATAGCATTTATCATATTGTATCCTAGAGAAGCTAATTTACAATGGTACAACATATAACATCCAGAGAGAAAAATAACATTTAGCAAGATAAAGTAAAAAAGTTACCAATATATGCTGCTTTTAAGTTTTTCAAAGCAATTATAGATTCAGGATAATTATATGGACGAATATTTATCTTCATTCCATCCTCCATTCTGTAATTTTCCCAATGGACTAACATAATCTGCTAGCAAAACAAGGAATGGTTATCCTATGTCAGCAAGAAAACAAATGCAAATTGAATGCATAGGAAATATGGGTATTCTCCCTAAAACTTGCCTCATACCTTGTGAACAGCAGCACTCATACACGTGAGGGTTATTCTGGGTTTGTTGTCCAAAATTGCGAAAAAGTTCCCAATATCACATACTTTTCTGAACTTTGAAAGATCAAGTGACAAAGAGTAGACAGCTCCATCACACTTTACCTGCTTATTTGTTAATATTTCAACTTCCAGATTCAAGAAAGTTATGAGCTCATGACAGTAGCTAAATCTTAAGCAAAACATGATGAAAATAAAAGCTCCATGCCATGTGTAAAAAATCATATGCCGTACCATGAGGATGGCGGAGGAAAATAGCATTTGCAAGGTACTATTAGCTTAATGAATCAACTATCACGTGAGCTTCTTATAAATGGCTAGTCCTAGAATTTATTTGTGCTGTAAGTTGTTAAAAATTTGTTAAAATAGCTTCATTAACAGCATTTTAAGGTAAAAGTAGTACGGTGTTGAATAAAGGTTAATGTAAAAAGTATTATTAATGTAAGATATGATATTATTGTAATTAATTATATTATAAATTAATAATAAATATTGAAATGATAAAAGATCTTGCAAAACAATAAAAATTTTAAATTATTATGTTTTATTTAAAATATTAAATCTTCTTAAAATATTATTAAATAATTTAAATCATTTTGAAATTCTTTATTTCGATTTAATTATTTTGTCTATTTTATTCAATATAGATATTAATTGTAAATCATAATTATTTTATTTCACAGAGAAAATTTTATTTAAAAAATTTAAGATAAATATAAAAAATATATAAATTTTATTATTATATTTTTTACTTTAAAATTATAAAAATTAATTAAATATAAAATTGATAAATATACTTCTTTAAAATATACACCTGAAATTCGTTTCTGCTTTTGCTCTTACCAAAAGCTAAGATCAAATTATGATTTTAATTGAAAACATTTATGTTTTAGTGTGTGGTTCAGCCTTCAATTTTTAACAGCAAAAAAAAGAATTAGAAGTCTAGCCAAAAAGGCATTTGTTCATTGGCTTGGCCGGTTTTTAAGTTGCAAGCGTGTCAAAGTGCTTTGAAAATAGCTTTCACTATAAGCAACTTTAATATTTGTTCAACCTTCTGTTTTCTAATAACAAAAGCAAAAGCAGAAGTCTAGTCAAACAGACATTTATTTGTTTGGTCCAACTGGTGCTTGTGCTATAAGCAAGTAAAAGTGTTTTGAAAATAATTTTCAGTAAAAGTAGCTTTAAGGTGAAAACAGTATAGAATGCATTGGACAGCTACTGTAACTTCCGTTGTAAGTTTAATAAAAATACTTATTAGAAAGTTTGATAAAAATAGTAGTTAGATGTTTGATAAAAATTGTTTAAATCACTTTAAAAAGCAGAAAATGAATCTTTAGTTAATATAGCTGCTGATACTTAAATTATCAAAATGGTATAATATATTTGGTAAAATAGCTGTAGATACTAAAATAAATAAAATATATTAAAAAAGATAAATTTACTTCAAATAATTACTTATACAGTAGTAATAGTACATATATACATAATATAATATGTATACACAAATTTGTGCGTACATATTATACATAACATTATATATAATGCACTTATATCAAAATATATTTGTCTACATAATAGTGATATATATATATATAATATGCACTTAAAAAGTTAATTGAAAAAGAAGAAATTTTAATTTGAGTTATTACTTGTATAATAATATTAAAATAAAAATTTATTAATTCTTTAGTTTCACTAATATTTAAATTTTTAATGACAACCATAGCTACCTACATGAGGTAGTGGAGGTGGCGGGTGATGAACGAATGGGGAAAGGGCGCTAGAAACAGATGGAGGCAACCTACAGATGGCGATCGGCGCGTGGCAGATCGTAATAGTGTCACTAGTGACTCCCAAATTTATAAAAAACAAAATAAGTATAAATGAAATCCTTTTTGTGGATTCTTCGCTCAGTATTAATGATTGTGACAATCGTCAAAGGAAGCATCATCATCCCTATCTTTTGTGTTTTCCTCTTTTCTTCCTCCATGTCAATACATAAGTCATCTTTCTTAGAGCGTTTCTAACCCATATGGTCTTGCTTTCAACACTTGATGCAAACTATTTCCTTACCCTGAGTATTGAGCTGTTGGAAGCTGGTTTTGCAACAGTTCAGTTTGAATCTCGTTGCGGACAACCTACTTGCCCATCATAAGTTGCTCTTGAGTTTTTCTTCTACATATTGATTTCTCTTGGGACGAACAGGATTCCCTTGAAGTTGGGTACTTCAACCAATCTTCTATACTAGTGCAGCTTGGTAAATTTGGACATCATATAGATGTTTGTGGTTTCTGAAGTTCAATTTTTTGGTTGACAAGATTGGAACTTTTTGAATGCGGGTCTTAGATGTTTGTGTAGGATTGTTGTAGCTCTAATACTAAATGATTTCGGATAAATCTTAGGATTGCTTTGCTTAGAAATTTAAAGGGAACCTGGATGTGATATCTAAGATTATTAGGTGGCATGTCTAAGATTTGATTGAATCACAAAATTATGTAAAGAGAAATTTTTAAAGTGTTAAGATTTGATTGAATCATAAAATTATGTAATGAGAAATTCTTGAAGTGTTTTATTGAATAACAATCTTAAAAGAGTGTCAAGTAATTTTTTTTTTAAATAAAAAATATAAAAGGTATATTAATATGTATAAAATATCTACAATATAGTAATGGTATCATGACATTTCAAAAATCATCCCACCTATAGATATCATGACCTAACATCACTGAATCAAAAAAATCCAACCATCTATCCCTAATTCTTGTCATGTCACCCTCTACACTATCAAAAACCCCACTGTCATGCTCTTTCTAAATAATCCAAAAAATTATTAAAGAGATAAGCTTTGAATGAGTATTCTTTTTATATAACCCCTTCCAAGCCCAAAGTTCCTCCCTCACCGATCCAGCAATCACCCACTTGATACCAATTCGATTATACACCATAGTTCAAAGCTCACAAATCACCCAACACCAGAGGAGAGTATGGTTGCAAGATTTCGTGTCCTTTTTACATAGACAACAACCACTTACCATAGTTTTGCCCATTTTCATAAGATTATCAATCGTCAAGATATTCCCTCCTTGCTTCCCAAGCAAATTAAGTGATTCTAGGCTGAGGTTGAACTTTCCAAATCTGGAAAGTCAGATCTGACAAGAGGGAATATAGGTTTCCGGCCAACCAGATTTGGAAAGTTTAAGCTCCGCCTAGAATCACTTTCTTTGCTTGAGAAGTAGGGAAGAAATATCTTGAAGATTGATAATCTCATGGGAAGGGGTGAAACTATGGTAAATGGTTGCTGTTAAGAGGGAATATAGGTTTATTTCCCATGTGATTTGACAAGAGGGAATATAGGTTTCTGGCCAGCCAGATGTGGAAGAAAGCTTTTGAGCTCTCCTATTTTTTTCTTCTGCAACGCCCAAAAAATGGTAAGGGGAACGAGACCCACAGGTTTTTTCCCATCGCTAATACCATTCCACGCCCAAATCTCACTCTTTACATTGCCTGCCATCGCCCGATTGATTCTCAATAACTCATACACCATAGTTCATAACTTGTACGCCAATGGACACCATAACAAGATACGATTGCAAGATTATTCCGCCCCCTTACATAGGAAGCATCCATTCACCAAAATCTTTTCCCTCCTCCTTGACATCCTCTATCCGCAATACCAAACTTCGCCTTGATTACCCTTCTCCAAAGAGTACAATTTTCTATCATGAACCGCCAAATCCACTTACCCTGGAGCGTCTTGCTCATATCCACGAACGACCTCAACCTCAAACCATCCAGATGCAACAGTTTTTTAATCTCATACCGTGCCACTAGGTAATATCTCCTTTTATTCTCCGAGTGACCCTACAAGAATCTGCATTGGATGGATTCCAATCTCTTTGCCACGCTCATTGGGATTGTCAAGAGAGACATGTAATGGATAGGAACGTTAACCAACATGTTTTTGATGAGAGTAAGTCCCTCTCCCCAAGACAATAGATTTCTCTTCCAAACCGCTAACCTTCTCAATGTCCTTTCTATGGTTGGTCTCATACTCTCACATTTTTGTATTTAGCACTAAGGGCAGCCCAAATAGTTGATCGACAACTTCACCCTTTTGCATCCCCAGACATTTGCCAATCTGTTAACATCATCCCTACCATCTAATCTCTCAAATTCTGACTTGGTCAAATTAACATTAAGCCAGAGACACAAGAAGACACATCCAAGATTGAGAAGCATTCCTTCATCTGGTTTCCAGAATACTAAGGCATCATCCATAAAAAAATAAGGACTTTCTTCCACCTGTTCGCCCACTCCCACTTTCAGTCATCTGAACAAATCCAACTCCTTAGCCTTTATCAAATTTCTTTGCATTGCTTATTACTCATCTGACTGTTCAATTTTGAGCACGAAAGAGATGAAATTTGAGTAGCTTGAGATGAGATTCCTTGTCTGTTGGACAAACATCTGAAGTAGCTACTTTTGAATCTCCTGCCAAATAGGAAATATGAATAGGTTGTACAAAGCCATAGAGGCCTCAACTTGAGTAGCAAAATGTTAACTTGTATTACAGCAGACTCTGCCATAGGAAGCAAATTTATCCAGCCCTTGGGTTTGTCATGACACATGTACTTTAGATAAGTTTCAAGGCACTGACTAACCATTTCATTTTAGTCATCTATTTAGAGATTGTATGTTGTAGACTGCTGAAAGTTGACCCCTTGTAAGTGAAAAATGTCTTGCCAAATAGCGTTTAGGAAGATTGAGTTCCCATCATTTACTATATTGACTCGAAGTCTATGAACACTTTGAGCAATGCTCAGAGGCACATCAAATGTTTTAAATTATCCTTATAGAAGTTCCATTTAAGTTCATTATTTCTGCCATTATGTCACCAGACCTGCTATTCCGAAAGCACATGCATTCTTGGCTGAGTTGGCATCACCAAGCAACAGAACTCTGCTCAGAAGCACATCAGACATTTTAAATTATGCTTGTAGAAAAAGTCCTATTTAAGTTCATTAATTCTGCCATTATGTCACCAGACCTGCCATTCCGAAAGCAAATGCATTCCTCCTATTTTAGGTTATTCCTTCGTCAATCTTGTTCGCGTGTACATCTGGTTGCATTCGAGTGTTTTGCCTTTCAGATATACACATGCAATCTTCACATTTTAATTTAGGCAGTATTTCCTCTACGTCAAAAATTCATTTTGCTCAATACAACTATCATCTCAAGTTTTCTCCTTCAATTGCATGAAGAACTTAAGTTAAGAACTGGGTTGGAATTAGTGTCTGATTTCTGCCCATCTCTCTTACTTTCTTCTACCATAGTTGCATTCCTTCCTCCAAAAGCAAAGCCA
>NW_019014578.1:653565-667881 GCF_000150535.2 Carica papaya
GGCACGCCTCACATCCCTCTTAGTAATGACATAGACTCGTCCCAGGATCCTAGGCTTGTTCCACTCTTCCTTGTAAATGGGATAGTTTTTGTGCAAGTGTTGAATACTCCCACACTTATAATAGCCTTTGCTCGGCCTATAGAAGAGCTTGGCACCGTGGTACCAGCCGCACTGAGTATATGGCCAACTCCTCTCTTGAGCTAGAGCCTTTGCAGCGGTTGTGGGGCCTATCTTCTAATTCTTGTATGTCTGTTGTTGATCTTACAGCTTCATTTTATTGTGGGGCACAAAGCTCCTGGCTCAAGGGGTATGGTGAAATGTGGGGCAATAGCCTCTTCAGCGATCTGCGACCGTTTCAACACCTCTTCATAATTAGTGATTTTCAAAATTGAAATCTTGTCCCAAATATCCTTGTGTAAGCCTCTCTGAAACTTCCATCTATCACTTGTTACCAGATGTGGTGCGAGTCAGGTCAGCTCAATAAACCTCTCCACATAATCACCCACCATCATGTTTTCTTGCTTTAGCTCTAAGAATTCCCTCTCCTTTTGTTCTTGAACAAAGTTGGGAAGTACTCCTCGAAAAATGCTGCTATGAAGGCTTCTAAAAGGATTAGAGTCCTGAGGGAGCCTTTCTTCAATCACCACCAATGTTCTGCAGCTCCTTGTAATAGAAATGTAGCCAAACGCACTTTTTGTTTTGAGGTAGGGCTGAGGACTTCGAACAACTTCTCCACTTACATCACCCACTGCTCTACTATCATTGAATAAGATCCTCCTGCAAATGTGGGTGGATTCATTCTCCTGAATCATTCAATACGTTTCTGGTTGTTCCTTTCCACTAACTGGGTGTTACTGATATTGTCATTGTAACCATTATTGGCTTTGCTATGTACTATGTGTTCGCTTACGACTGTAGACATGCCTTCAACTACGCACTTAAGTCTATCCAGGCTTTGCTCGTTTCGATCCTTCAAATCCTGTCGCGCTTGTTCTTCTCTTGTCCTTGACATTTGCTATAATTAAAAATTTCAAACTTAGGGTTTCACTATGTTCCATTCTTCTATCTAAGTTCTGCTTAACCCTAAGGTTCACGTTTCATTATTCCATCTAGATTCAAGTCTCACGTAATCCTAAGCCTCGTATTCAAGAAATATCTTAAAATCGTGCTCTGATATCACCTGTCACGGTCCACACCCTCTTTTATTGGGCATAACCAGAGCATAAACACTCATCTTAAATAAAATAATATAATTTTCACCTATATAAAAAAATGCAAAAGCATTTATACCCCTTAAATATAGTTGATACAAACTATGATGCTCTAAAATTTTTCTCTTCTGCACTTTTCTTTTCTAATATGTGAACTATCATTCCCCAAAATTTCGGTCTTAAATTCCTATTATTTTGATATCACGATATGCTTTTCTCCCAAGAGGCCAGTTTTCTCCCTATAATCGAAAACTATGGTTTTCATAGGCTACTTTTCCTGTTTTTCCTTCCGTTTATCTAAGGCTACTTCCTTACACCTATCCAAGCCAAATAACTACAAAAAAACATAAGAAACACAGTCGACGGATTTTCGGGCCATTACATTAGAGGAAAAAATTACAAAGATATCTAACAGAAGATTTTGGAACAAGTTCATATAGCTAACTAACATGAAGAAAAAGCACCTACTAATCTCACTACTTTCAAGGTTGAGATTGAACGAGCACAAACTCGATTGGAGGACCTTGAGAAGTCTATGAGTACAATTGTAATAAAACATTCAAGTACACTTTATTTTTTTACACAATTTAAACGCCTCAATAAACCATTTGAAAATTCATGAACTATTGAGGAACCACCTATTATATGTCTAATAGTCCAAAAAAAATTTAGATATATGTTCTCTATCTAAGTAACAAGAAGATTACTATTGCAAATAGTTCCCTAAATACCACTGTTGGCAAGGGAAACATTAAGCTCAGCTCTACCTTTGTCCTAAAAAATACAATACATTTCGGCAAATTGAGCACTAACATTATGTCAGTAAGCAAATTTTCACAAGACTTGAACTGCAAAGTAACTTTTAACTTTTTGCATTAACTTCAAAAATCAAATTCGAAGAAGAAGATTGGATGTGTTGAAGCTAGATTATGACTCCACTACTTGGATGCACTTGAAAAATCCTTCTCAGTTGTTATTATCAACCGACCTCATTCGAAAGATTTAGCTCCACAATAAGGAACTTGGGCACCCATCATTCTCTATTTTGGAGGTCATGTTTCCCTTATTGTTTGAAAATTCAAAATATAAAAATTTATACTACAATATGTGTGAGTTTGCAAAACATAAGCATGAAACATTTCTAACCAATAATAAGAGAAGTTTCTATTTTTATTAATTCACAATGATATTTAAGACCAACTAAAACATCTAATATTTCTAAAACTCGATGGTTTGTATCATTTGTTGATACTTACACTAGAGTCACATGGCTATTCTTACTCAAAATTGAATTTGATGTTCATACCCCAGTTATGCAATATGATAAAAATCCAATTTGAAACATTCATAAAAAAATTCAATTTAAGCAATATTCAATCACACATCTTCATCATTCTTCCATCAGAAATGAATTCTTCATAAATCATTTTGCATCCGTATTTCACAACACAAAAAAGTAGCGAAATGCAAAAATAGCCACCTGCTAACCACCACCAAAGCTTTTCTATTCCAAAATAAGATCTCAAAATAATATTGAGGCGAAATCATTCTTACTGTCACCTACATTATTAACCGCATATCCACAAGTGTTCTTGACTTCAAATGTTCTCTCGAGACACTTCAACAGTATTACCTAAGAGTAAATATCACAAACCATCAAGTCTCTCGAATATTCGAGTGTGTTGTCATTGTTCATATTTATTTCTACCAAAAAGGAAAATTTGATCTCAAGCTCTGAAATGTGTATTTGTAAGGTACTCCTCTCAAAAAGGGTACAAATGTTATCATCCGCCCTCAAAAATTATGTGTATGTAAACATCACGTTTGTTAAATAAAAATCCTACTTCATCCAACCTTACCTTCAGTTGAAGCTTATATTGAAAGATAAGAATATGAAATTCTTAACGAATTTTGACCTATCATCTTTACCACACATCTCAACACACCATAAAAAAACGTTCAAAACCCTCCAGAAAACTCATCACCACAAGAAAACCTACAAAATCTATCTTATTAAGAGATCATATCAAACCTTAGATTTTCTCAGGTGTATACAACAAGGAAGATACCAAGTACTAAGCCAAAACCAATCCAAGAATCCGACCTTGATTCTAAAATTGAGGTAAGTCCCGAAAAACTATATGATTTAATAACAATATATCTATTACACTTTGCAAAGATACAAGATAATGCACTAAACACCATTTGTACCATATCTTACAGTTTGTGTCATTTGATAAGTGTTCATCAACTCATAGAAAGTTTCTCACAAATTTAAATAATTAGTCTATTTTTAATACAGTATCTAAAGTATTATCCAATCAAACACAGAAAAATATTACGAGTATGGAAATATAGACAGTTGAAAAAAACCAAACTTAGAAAGTGATGGATTTATCTAAAACCAAGAAACTGATAGAATACAAATAGGTCTTCACAATCAAATATAAAATAGATCGAACAATCAAGATATATAAAACGAGACTAGTGGCAAAAGACTATACATAAACATATGAGATAGACTACCAAGAGATATATGAACCTATGTCAAGATGAACACTACACAAATCTTGCCATCATTATCTACGTACTTTTATTGGCAATTATGCCAATTTAGCGTAAAAATGTCATCAAATAGTCAGAAACAAGGGTAGTTACAGTTCTTCTAATATATATTGATGACATTATCATAACAAAAAATGATGAGAATGAATGACTGACACTAACATTGTGTTTGACAAAAGAATTTGAAATCAAAGAACTAAGCAAATTGAAATATTTTCTAGGAATTGATACTATCCACTCTAGATTTAGAATTTTATTTTCCAACAAAAATACATTCATGACCTGTTAAAAGACATGGGTAAGTTAGCATACAAACCAATTAGCGCTCTTACCAATCTTAATCACAAATTAGTAATAATAGAAAAAGATCGACAGTAACTAAGAAAATATGTCAAGATTAGTTTAAAAATTGATCTATTTATTTCACACGAAATTAAACATCGTCTATGCAGTCAGTGTTAAAAAGTCAATTCATACACAATCTGAAAGAAATAGACCTATAAACAGCATACAGAGTACTACAAAACCTAAAAATATCACTAAGAAAAAGAATTATGTTGAGTAAGAATGATAAATTGCTTCCAGAAGCGTATTTTAATGCAAATCATACAGGGTCAGTTGTAAACAAAAGATTTACTATAGGCTATTGTACCTTCCTTAGGTGTAATCTAGTTACCTAAAGAAGTAATAAGCAAATTATACTCACAAGATCAAGTGCAAAATTAAAATTTTGGGCAATAGCACAAGAGATATGTGAACTATTATAGAAAAGAGAATTTTGAATGGCATTATAATCAAATGGGAAAATTCCATGCGCCTTACTATGATAACAAGAGACCGTAAGCAGCCCATCAAGATTGATAGACATTTTATTAAGAAAAAACTTAACAATATACTAATATGTACCCTATACATGTCTACCAATTCTCAACTAGCATATGTGTTAACTAAAAACTTAAGCAACCAAAATTCCAAACTTTTATTGGCAAGTTTAGGATGAATAATATCTAATCTCCAGCTTGGGGAGGAATGTTAAAAAGACGGTAAATTAGGTTAAAGGGTATAAGAATAAATTACACCTTCTATAATTAATCATAATTAATTGTTTATTTTCCTTTCATCCTAAAAAACTTGTATATAGGAGTATGATATTCAATTAAATACACATGAAATCATTCTTAATAGAAATTTATATTAGTATTATAAAGAACTAAAAAGTACTTTTTTCAAAATAACTTGTGTGAATATTATAGCTCATAAGCAAATAAAAATAACTTACCAAAAAATACTTAATTAAATTTGGTTTTAGTTAGAATAGAGTTAATTGGAAAAACTAAATCGAACAACACACTTCAATAATGATTTCCACAATTCTCCTCCAATTCAGGAAATATGATGATTTTTTTTTTTTGGCAGTGCCAGGAAATATTAGGATTTATCCATATAACTCATATTGTTCTATTATCGAATCAAGTCGAATCATAAGATTATAATAACACTGCTCAACAATTCAGAAACCAGAAGAGTACCTGCCCAAGAATAACCTTATAGAAGGCTTTGGAGAAGGGGAGATCCAAAACCCTTCCATCTTGAAGAGCCTTTGCTACAATTTGTCCCAAAAGGACAAACTTTTTCAGTACTTCAAAGAACTGTGTCCCGTCACATGTATTTGATGCAGATGACCATGGACGTGGAAAAAGTTCGAACGGAGACGAAATCGCTCCTAAATCTTCACTTAATCTACCGGTAAAGAAACTATGATCCTCCCTCCACATACCTAGGCCTTCTTTCTGAAACTCATTACTAACAAGGGTGTAGAATTCCAAGGTTGGACCAAGACCAGTACCAACTTCTTCATTATATTCCACTTCAATAAGTACCTTGCGATGAGCATATTGGTCCATCATTCGGGCAGCAGACTCTAGAACCCGATCCCGTGATACCAAAAACTTTTTACGAGGTAAAACTCCAACTGTTGCAAGCCCTTCACTCAGGGCACCTGAATTATTATGAGGGTGAAACTGAAATTGGCGTGGACCAAATGCTGCCAGGTGGAAATATTTACATTTAACCTCAAAGCTAAATAAAAAAGGGCAAGAAGACATTAACTGATTACACCATGGTGGTATTCCACCAACAGAAACAGCAAGGATATCCCGCATTTGCTGTTCTAGTTTCTCTGATAACTTATTGCTCACAAACTCATTTTGTGCCACTGAACAAACTGCTACCTTCAGATTATCCAAATTGTCAAGTCTTCCTTCGGCAAAAGCATGCACTCTGTCAAGAGTCATCAGATGAAATGAAAATCTATTCATGCCTTCCAAAACCTTGAGCAGAAACAGTACATCATACGTAGGGCTGGACTTATCTAGATCAGAGGCAAGTCCACAAACACACATGCTCAGAAAAAATAATGGGATATCTTTCAGATACACCCCAACTTCATCAGACACAAGAGAATTTCGTCCTGAACACAGAGATGCTTCAGGCTCGGCACGTTCAACAGCTCTTCTATAGGTTATTGTGTATTCTTGACTCCAAACTTTGGCCCCAGTAAAAATCTCATGTTCTGATTTCAATTGTTGTTGGAGGATTGCTTGGAAAAGAGTCAAAGACCGATCCAGTTGATGACCACCTAGGAAAAATAACAGTCTCGGGGAAGCATTGTCCTTGCTAGATGTTTCAGGCAGCTTGGTTCTCAAATTGTGATTTATATCATGAGAAAAATGTGTATCTTGCTTTGTAGAATCCTGAAAATAGCAAAGTAGCCATTAAAGGCCTATCTTAGTGCAGAAAAGCTAGAAAGGAGAACAAACAGCCTAATGATAAGAAAGAAGCAGCTATGAGGTAGATCAGAAACACAAGATTGGGCAGTGACAAGGTGGTTGCAAGTATGAAGCACATCTGATCAAATCCATTTAAACCAGAAACCATACACAACACAGATCAAGATTAAAACTGAAGGACAAAGCAAGCTAGAGTTGAACCAAACTGGTATCACCTGTGGCTTTAATCTTATATCTGCAAGCTGCTTAAAGGTGTACTCACCAGTTCGTCTAAGGATGTATCTCCAGAATTTGATTGTCTCACATTTTCTGCTTGCTCAGAACTTTGATCTGATACCTTAGCATCATCTTCCTGCACAAATCCAATTGGAATAATAATAAAAATGGTCAGAAGATCATCAAGCACCAGCAAACACAAACTAAGATCCTACTCTTATACAAACTGCAATTAGCTAAAGTCCATAACCTACTACAACAATCTTCATCTCAGGTATATCAGTTGCTGCCCTGTCAGTCTCCATGAGACCCGAACTTTCACCTTTGCTTGAACTCGCCTTTGATGGCAATGGTTCAACACATTCGGTTCTTTCTAAGCTGACTTTAGGAAACAAGAATCCTTCAATGGCATCTAATGACAAAAAAGGATCAACTGTCACAAAATCCTTGGAGTAATCACTAAGGTCTGTCTCATCTTCCCCTCTAATAAAATGAACTCTTAGACATGGATACATAGTGCAACGCCCATTTGGCACAGTAGCAAATGAATTTCTCTGTTTGTATGTATGGTTTAAAATAACTGGGAAATTTTCCAAAGAAGATAGTGCACCATGTAGTTTCTGTATCAATGAGGCTAAAGCCAACCCATTGCTTGAGAAGTCAGAAGAAGACAAAAGCAGCCTTGCAAACACCTCAAATCTTTTTGCCACAACATTTGGATGGCTACATCCACCATGAAATTCGACGTCATCTCTCAGATAGAGACCATCAGACAAATAATTCACTAATGATTTCATAATTCCACTTTCAATAAATTCAAATGTGGAAACAGGCTCTTCCCCGTTAAGCTTTTCCATAATCTGATGTAATATAAAATAAAACTTCTCTTCGTGTTGACCACTAGCATCATGATCAATGGACACAATCATGAGATCATGCAAAGCAGAAGAAAAAGTTCTGAGATTTTGCAGGATATCAGTCAGCCCTTTCTCTGAGTCAAACATGTCAGGGTCAAAGTATGTGGTTCTAATACGATTTGCAAGTGCGCATACAGAATCCTTTTCAAGCTTGCAAATTCCTGGCTGTGAAGGTGAAGGAAATTGACTGGTATCAAATGCAAAACATAAGCATCTCAGAACCTCCCTTGTAGATGACCTCTGCCCAGAGTCAGCTGAAAGTTGGACGCCACTAAATACTGGGAAGTTCAGTTGTGGACATTTTCCTGGTGTCCTCAGTGCTTTAATAGCAAAAAAGACTCCTTCTTTGATGAAAGAGTTCAAGAAAGTATCAGAATGCTTCTGCAGGATCACTTCAGTGATATGTAATGCTACTACAAGCACATGATGGTCCTTTCGAGTAAACACCCCAGCCAGGAAGCTGCCATGTTATATCAAACCAAAGCATTAGCTTCAATAAAATAATTTTAAGATTTGCAAGGATAGAAAAAACTTGTTCACCTTGATATGTTGGCACTCCTAAGTAATTCAACAAGCATGTCAGACTTGCTCAAGCAAACTAACTTGTTAATCACAGATAGGCAGCCATAGCAAACATACATACTAGAAGCAGAATTAACCACCTGCAAGAATGATGAACACGTATCACAAAATTTTTTGAGGCAAAATAAATAAAAGAGCCAGACAACAAACCTGGATCAAGCTAGGAAGTATATCCTTTCCAAATTTTAGCAGAAGGTCAGGGTGACTTGCTAAAAAGGATTCCTTCTCCAACCTCAGCGGAGCACCTTCATCTCCAGCTTTCACAGGAAGAAGCTCATTTAGCAGTTTCAGAACTTCATGTACCTGAGAGAGAAAATATGGAAATAAAAGCCAGCTTCCTCCCTTAACAATTATTAAATTTAATTAGTGCCACAATAACTTGATATCAGTTGTGACCATAGCAATCAAATGCAAAGATGTCTTGACGATCAAGAACTGAATCATTTTCTTTCCCACCAAGTAACAGACACCAACTGTGCTTAGTGACCAATCTCATACACTACACAGGGTTAGGTGCCACCACCCCAAGGCCACTGTAAATGGAACTGTCTGCTATTTGCCCTGGTATTGTGCCAGTTGACAAATTATACCAGAAGATGAAGAAGAATAAGGGCTGGGATGTTTATATTTTATTATATTAGATCATGTATCTGCTTTAGAGGGTGTTTTGCTATAGTATAACTCTAACAGCATTTTAATGTTTGTGCACATTTGGTAAACAACCAAGAACCTATAAGCTCTGAGAATACTGCTTTTAGAAAGTTCTTAGCCCCTTAATTGTATTTTAGAGAGCTTATAACCTTTGAAAAATAACTCTCTTATTGACCAAACAAAACATTATATTCTCCTCTATCAGTTTTAGAAATCATAGCCTATATCCTTAAAAAACTTTGGGATAAGAACATAGTTGACTGGACATTTTTGTTTCATTCTAAGAAAGACAAAAATATAAGAACTTAAAAAAATTCATGATGATAAATTTACAGCTGAACATACTGTAACTGAGCACATTAAATAAGTAATAATTGATTTTTATAATTTTTCCTTGTCAAATAATATGTATTTTTTGAAATATTGTTAACATATTAAGTCAGGTCGCATAATTCAGTATTAACATAAAATAAAAAATAACAATTAATTCAAAAATTAATATTTCACTCTAACTTTATACTAATTTGACTAAAGTATAGTCGGTTGAATATTTAACAAAAATTACATTCTATATGTTGCATTTATCAAAAATAATTAATTTGTCCCTTCTGTCATTTTTAATAGACTAACAGTTTATAAATTACTATCTTCACCAAACATGTAAATAAACTAATACAGCTTATAAATTTGTGTTATCCAAGTATTTCAACAGCTATTTTTAACACAACTGTATCAGCTTGTACATTGTCAAAGAGCTTATAATCTAATGTAATGTAAGGTAGTCCGAACACCCTCTAGGTTTGTTGTCTTAATGAATAGGCAGTCCTTCATCTTAAGCAGTCACTATTCGGTCTGTATAAAACTGAGTCTGCAAGGGATGAAGAGGAAGCAAAAAAAATAAGTCCAAAAAAGTTTTCTTGGAGATCCCTGGATTCTCCCTTACCGAGAATATAGCAATTTATCCCATAACAAGATCCTGAAGTAGAAGGGCCATAGCATGATCTAGTTGAATTTGTCATCAGAATTGTTACTTCCAATCTTATAATGATATCCAAGGCTGGTGGCTAATAAACTTATCAATATTTCCATATAAAAACCAAAGTCAAGAATCAATTAAAACCATAGGTTTTCATCCTCAGGTTCAGAATCATTGGAACCATTGATTTTCATTCTCACACTAAACCTGTGTTGCCTGAAACATACAAGAACCATGCAAGGGTTTTTTTTTTGGAACAAAACATTTGACCTATTTTCTTTCTCCAAGTTAAGTTGTATAAACAACTACAGGGGCTGCACACAGAATCTCCAAACAGCATTTCTTACACATGCATAAGCACAATCATCCAATAACAACTAAGTCCTTCCCCATTCAGTAAGAATTTCCCATATGTATTGCAACACCTTTCCACCTCTTTAAATTTTAAAAAGAAAAGAAACATTATTCAGTTGTATGAAAAGTAAGACTCCGGAAAATATTTTTCTAATTGAAAAATTCTAACAAATATTGAGGACAAATTTATTATTTGAGACTTCCCCTGTCTACATAAACATGGTTTTGTACCAACATCCTCTATTTGTTTTCTTGCTTTAAGAAACAAAATCATTTCACTAGTGCTGTACTATGTTGCTTGGGCTTGAGTGCAAGCATCCAGTATGGGCATGGATCGAAGTGCCTAACTTACATATTCATAGCAACAGATATGGGGAGTTGGTTAGAAGGAGTCCAAAAATTGGTTACAATTACTTCAATTCTTTTGATATAGGAAATAACAGAACTCATATAAGCCTATAAGAGGCCAGGGCCATCTCATGTATACAACAAAATACAATCTTTAGCACAAACCAAAAAAGAAAGATACAGATTCATATATAAAAGAAGATGAAAAGAAAATATTGATACGAAATTAGTAATACAACAAATATAAGAGAAGATGAAAAGAAAATGTTGACACAGAATTAGTAATACAACATATATTAAAGAAGATGAAAAGAAAATATTGATACAGAATTAGTAATACAAGTGGTTTAAGTGTGTCTTGCACAAAAAGATCCAAAATTTAGACATCTGGTACCCAGTTTTTTCATTTTTATATTCTTTTTGAAGTCCTAAACTAGGAATCTTAATCATTTAATTGACATTAATATATATATATATGTACATATAATCTCCAGTTTTATACCATCATGTGACTTGACATGCACATCAAGTATCGGAAACAAATCTCATATCCCCAAATATCTTGTGTTCGACACTAGTATGGCACTAAAATTACAGAGGCTGAGCAACATAGGTTCCATATTAACATTGCAAAGAAAAAAGGAAATTTGTGCTGAAGATATAAACCTGATTGATGTGTCCATCAATAATATGGGTAGATGCCATCCCATGTGAGAGGTCATTAGCAGACAATATATCTTTCAAAATGTTGCTAATGTTAAGATCATAAAGAATCCTGAAAGCTAAAACTGAACCAGAAGAGAGTTTTGCAAGTAATCCAATCAAACCCTGCCAAATTAACATAGAGGGGATTATCACTCTTGAAGGCAGTAAGACATAGAAGCACTAACCTTATAAATAAGGTTCCAAGAAAGTAGCACACATTGTAAATTAACTGGGATACTGTAGTTCGGCCATTCAAGTTAATAAGATGTGTTGTTTGCTGAATTAGCCCATGCCTGCAAAGTTCATCCAGCATCTCTGATGACTGGCTGACTTGATCTACTATTTTAATCAAGCAAGTAACTACACTTTCAACCAGCTGAAAAATTGAGGAAAAAGAAAGTCAAGGTTTTGAAACTTAATTGATCATCTGAAAAGAAGGTTTTACTGAAAATTTCATAGAAAGCATAACTCCACAAAATTCACACCTGTCGATCCTCATACTGGAGTAGATTGCAAAATATTGGAACAGCCTCCATGAAACAGGAAGAGCATTCAGAAGGAAACCTCTTGCATATGTTCACCACAGTGGAAAGTGCAACTCTCTATTGCAAGAGAGAAATATAATTAAATAAAATTCTTGTAATGTATCATAATGCTTGAAGCTAGAATAAGAGTTCTTTTTCCGGGGAGGAAAAAAGACTCAAACATGTCTAAAATGTACGAGCACGTCTCTGTCGAAAAAAACATGAGAGTATACCACATATATACTAACCTGAACACTTGTTGAGAAGAAATCAACAAAACTCAAAACAGCCTTAATTGCACCAGCCTGTAAACATGCTAATGGTTGCTCCCTAGATATTTTCTCTAATGCTTGTAAACACTGCAGCAATAACATGAATATATACCATCTATTAAGGTCTTTGCCAGCATGATAAATTACTCACTCAATTGGAAGAAAAATTAACCATATTTAACAGTACACCTGCTCTGCAACATCTAGGTATTCGATAGCCATTAACCTTTGACAAAGAGTAGGAACTGCATCATGTCTAACAAGGAAAGCTGATGATCGAGGAAATACATCACATAGATAAGTTATAGCCCTAATGGCTAGTAGCATCACATCTGCATTATTCTCTTGCTTTGCTAGCTTTACAAGAACTGGAGACAACAAGTCGGCCATCATACTCGAGAGCGAATCCTCTGTACAGAATGACAACACTTCACATAACTCTGAAAGTGCAGCTAACTGCCCAGAAACTTCAGTTTCTCCACTCAAACTTGACAAAATACTCTTCACTTTTCCATGATCCCCAGACGACCTCCGCCTCTGAAAATCACGAAGGCTTCTATGTCTTGGCTCTTCATCATCAGAGTCACATGACCCAAATGCCGAATCCTTCTCTGGCTCTTCCTCTGACCGGGTTGAGGCGGAAACAGATGATGAGGTTTCCATATCAGCTTCGCAAGTTTCAGCTGTGGAGTTTGTAGAATTGATTTGGGATTGAACCGATGAATTAGATGAACTCGGTCTAAATTCCAAGGAACTACAAGCTCTCTTATCAGCCGGCAGCTCGCCCATATCTGTACGCTTTTGGCCTCGATTTCCCATTAATTAATCAGTCACCCTAAGTTTTCAACAGAGAAATTCGTTAAGACCTTCCATTCAATAAAACAGAGCATAGAAAAAAGTTTTCTCAACCAATAGATTTGATAAAAACAAACAAACAGTTCTAGTTATCGAAAGCAAGAAAACCAAAATTTATCATCAGAAGGTAAAATGAAGATTAAGTCAAATGAAATTGTTGTACAGTCATGCTTTTCTAGTCAGACTAAGAATAAAAAGGAGAGGAGGAAAAGAGGAGCAAAAAAACCGACATTCTAGTGAATTATCAAAATCCGTAACTTCCACACTCATCAGAGACAGTGCCTCAAAGTACACACTCCGGAATTTCAGCCGAAACCAAAACTTTAACACTGGAAAAGAGACCAAAAGATATACGTTTATACATATACACCGCAAAGAGGCTAGGGTTACTACGAGATCAACCGACCGATTAACAAAAATTCACCAATATACGCAAAAGTATCCCATTCCTCAACGCTTAGGAAAAGCTTTAGACCAATCAGAGACACTCACACACGAGAACTTTGCAGGTAAGACGCATAGAGGAAACAAATAACGAAAACAAGCGAAATGATATCATGATCACATTGAAAATACAAATAACATTTCTCTCTTCAGTTTTAATGGACCTTTTATCTTATTATGATTGACGATGATCAGTCTCGGAAAAATCCATCGAAGAGCTGAAAACTCAATTGAAGGAAACCTAGGGCTTACTTTTTTGTTTAGAGAGGGAACTGTTATCTTCTTCTATTTCATAATTTCTTCTTAGACGAGACCGATGTTGATGGCAACTGTTTCTCGGCGATTAAATTATAGAGTCGCAGTAGAAGAAGAAGAAGAAGAAGAGGAAGAAGCAGCAGCAGGAAAGGTGAGAGTGAGGGTGATGATATAGCGGTGGTGAAAACAGGGGCGTGACTTTATATAACTTTGTTGTTAAATTCTACCGCTGCCAAAATCTGCCATGTGGTCGGGATTCGGTGGATGTAAACTCCATCAGAAATGATAAACCCACATCCATCAAGGATCCCAGCCGTTGGATTAAGTGACTTTTAGGCAGTCACCACCGCCTTATAAGTTCGTTTTGGTGGGCCTTGAGCCGGGTCGGGTAAGTAGGATCTCGTTATTCAAATAGATCCGAGTCCGATTCCACTTTCAAAATACATCAGATTTATAGATGAAATTTTGCTGGTAAATTTGAAACTAGCGAACTTTTCTAGTAGTTATCTTCTTTTTCCTCCTCCAGAAATTCTGATTGTTATCTCTATACAGAAAATTTTGTTAAGAATTATCAGCTTTATAGTTATAATAATTTTTTTATTTTAAAAATTTATTAATTACATGGGAAAACCATTATAGAAAATATTTATTT
>NW_019014578.1:674057-691016 GCF_000150535.2 Carica papaya
ATGGTCGAGAAACGAAAAGGAACGAAAAAAAGATTCGAGCTCACTAGAGAAGTTTTCGATTCAGTTCAGCTGAGCTCCACCCTCCATTTCTGGCTTTCCTTTAGCCTTTGCAGCATCAATAAGGGTTTTAGGTAGTTTAGAATAAAAAAACAAAACAAACAAAAGAAAATTTCACTTCTAGCGTCGATTTGGGTTACCGGTGGGGTAGTGACGGTGTCCGGTCTTCTTTTACTGCGACTGGTTTGCTTTCCGTCTGCCCTTCTTCTTTTTCTCTGGTGATCCTTGGAGGCTAAGGTTTTGGAGAGTTCAGGTAGAGAGCTTTAAATACCTATTCGCTTTCGATTTGAGTCGTCCGTTCGTGCCGCATGAACCAATTTTGACCGTTGGATATCACCTATTTAGAAAGCAAATTATGATCGTCTAACTGAAAGCACATGGATCTTTCGATCGCACCTATTGGGAAAATGGATCTAGGTCGTTCATGTGCGCAAGAGTGAATCCAGGCCGTTGGATCGATTAGCACACGAATTGACCGCGTCGCCTCCTGTGTGGAACGCATACCAGCGTGTCTGCAATGTAACGCATGGGGAATATTCCTGCTACTGACGTGGCCATCATACGTGGTCAATTTTTTTATTTTTACACTTTGGCCTCAATTTTTAAATTTTTATTTCAAATGAGTCATTTTTTATTTTCAGTTTGGCCCCTCCCTTTTAAAATTATTTTCAAATATATCTAAAATGCATATTTGTTCAAAAATTCTATAAAAAAATTAAAATTAACAATTTAAAATTATTATTAAAATAAATTTTGTCATCCCGAGCCTAAATTCTGGGCTCAGGATGTTACAACTCTCTCCCTTTAAGAAAATTTGGTCCCTCAAATTACTGTCCTCGCACTAGTCGGACAATTGAGGATATCGGGCCTTGAAGTCTGATTCCAACTCCCAAGTGGCCTCGTCCTGCGAGTGACTTTGCCATCGGATCTTGATAAAGGAAAATTTTCTATTGCGAAACATTATACTATTCTAGTTCAAAATACTAACTGGTACTTCCTCGTAAATAAATCCTTTTGAAATGGAAGTGACCTATAATACAAGATATGTGAAGGGTCGAGTTATACTTGAATAGCATTGATACAAGGAAAAAGTTATGAACTCTGGATAGGTCTTGAGATAATGCTAGCCTATAGGCAAATATCCCAATTATGTTCAAAATCGTAAACAGTCCGACGAATCAGAGGTTCAACTTCCCTCTCTTTCCAAACCTGGTGATACCCTTAAAAGGGAGTGACCTTAAGGAACACTCGATCACCTTTTTCAAATTTTAAATCTCTCATTCGGGTGTCCGCATAATTTTTCTGTCTACTCTAGGTTATATGGATGTTTCTACTGATTTTAACAATCTTTGTTTTAGTCTCATCTATAATATATATACATATTAATTTCTTATCGCCCACCTCTTCCCAACAGATTGGCGATCTACAAGGTCGAACATACAATACCTCATACAGAACCATATCAATACTTATCTAATAACTGTTATTATCGGCGAACTATATCAGGAGTATATGGTCATCCCAGTGCCCTTCAAAATCTAGAACACAAGCCCTGAGTATATCCTCTAGTGTGCGAATGATTCGCTCTGACTGTCTATCTGTCTAGAGGTGGAATGTTGTACTAAGAGACAATTTCGTCTCCATTACTTGTTGAAAACTTGTCCAAAATTGAGAGGTGAACCTGGAGTCCATGTCTAATACTACTGTTATCAGAACTCCATGTAATCTGACTATTTTTTGAATATAGATTTTAACTAGTTTGTCCAACGGATCAATCATTCTAATGACCAAGAAATGAGAGGACTTAGTGAGTTGGTTAACAATCACTCATATCGCGTCATGTCTTGAGTATGCCCTAAGCAACCCTATTATAAAGTCTATGGTGATATGTTCTCACTTCTACTTTAGGATTGGTAATGGCTAAACTAGTCTATCTGGACGTTGATGCTCTGTCTTGACATGTTGGCATATAAGGCACTTGGAGACAAAATCGGTAATTTTCTTTTTCATCATGTTCTACCAGAATTGGGGTCGCATGTTTTGGTACATCTTAGTACTTTTCAGATGTACGATGAACTTTGAACTGTGAATCTCTGTCATGATATCCTTTTTCAGTTGGCTATCACTAGGAACACATAACCTATATTGGAACCTGAGCAACCCATCAGCAGATGCTCAGAATTCTGAGTTTAAACCTTATTCTGTATCATTTCTAAGAGTTACTAGAGTGGGATCGGTCAATTGAGCATCCCTTATTCTATATTAATTCAGGTTTAATTGCTAGATGGGCCAGACATGTGGTCTTTTGTAAATTTTAGAGCTTTATCTATTGCGTAGCCTTTATCATCCTGCATTTAAAAATCATTATGTGAGCTAACATACCTGCATTCTTCCTGCGGAGGGCGTCAACTACCACATTACCCTTACCCAGGTGATACAAAATCTTACAATCGTAATTCTTGAGAAGTTCTATCCAACGCCTCTAATGCATATTGAGATCCTTTTAGGTGAATATATATTTTTAACTTTTATGGTCTGTATAAATTTTAAATGTTTTCCCAAATAAGTATTCAAGGCGTGAAAAATAGCGGTAAACTCCAAGTCGTGGGTGGGGTAATTCTTTTCAAGAGTTTTCAACTGCCTGAACCCATAAGGTATGACATTCCTGTGCTGTATTAAAATGCAACCCAATTCTTGGTAGGACGCATCACTATATATTGTATATCCACCCATTCCATTCAGTAAAGCCAAGACTGGCATAGTAGTCAGTCGTTCTTTAAGTTTTGTAAGACTCCTTTTACATTCATCATTCTACTCAAACTTGACCTTTTTTTTATAAGTCGTGTCAAGGGGGTGGCTATACTTGAAAATTATTATGCAAACCTACAGTAATAATCTGTCATACCCAAAAACTTCAAACTTCCTTAACCGAAGTCAACTACTTCCAACTCATCACTTTATCAATCTTATCGAGATTTACTAGCACTCCATCCTTTGATATTATGTGCCCCAATAAAGAAGTTTGTTCATACTAAAACTCACACTTACTCAATTTTGTATATAGTTTCTTTTTCATGAGAACCTGTAAGAACTGAGTCAGATGTTGAACGTGTTCTTCTCTATTCTTTAAGTATACCAGGATATCATCAATAAATACTATAACGAACTGATTTAATAATGCTCCGAAGACCATCTTCATCAAGTCTATAAAGATCGCAGGCGTATTAATTAATCTGAATGGCATGATAAGGAATTCATAGTGTCTATATCAAGTTCTGAAGCCCGTTTTAGAGATGTCTTCTGCCTTGATCTTCACCTGATAGTATCTTGAATGCAAGTCAATCTTGAAAAAAATCTGGGCATCCTGTAATTGATCGAAAAGATCATCAATCTTGGGAAGAAAATACTTGTTTTTTATTGTAATCCTATTCAGTTCTTTATAGTCAATACGCAACCTCAAAAACCCATCACTTTTTTTGTGAACGTGACCCTGGCATCCCAAGAGAATATGCTATGTAAGATGAACCCATTATTCAGCAACTCCTTGATCTGTTTTCTCAGTTCTTCCATCTCGACACGGTTCATTTGGTATGGGCCAACCGAGATGAACTATGTGTCAAGCTGAAAGTCTATGGCAAACTCGACTTCTCGATCTACTGGTAATCCTGGCAGTTCATCAGGAAATAAGTCTGAAAAATCTCAGACAACAAGAATATCTTGAATACAAATCTTTTTTTTAGGTTTCTCTAACATGAAAAAGAATAGTTGAGTTAAGGGCATTTGATAAATAATACAGTTACCACGTATGAATAATATCTAATATTTTTATTAATTTGTGAAAAACTCTTCATTAGGAATGTTGAATATAAACTTCTTATAAAAACAGTCTACAGTGGCATGATACGCTGCTAAGTAGTTCATTCTCATAATTACATCAAAATTTTCTATGTTAAGTGCTATCAGATCTACGCTCAATTTTCTACCTATTATTTCTATTATACAAGCTTTATATATAACATTCCTCAGTAGTGTCTCGTTATCAGGTGTAGACACAAATAGTATAGAATAAAAACTTTTAGGTAATACATTTAAATTTTGAGTAAAAGTATGTGAAATAAAAGAGTGTGAAGCACTAGTATTAATTAAAACATGTATAAGGTGGTTACAGACAGTGTACGCACTCTGTATTAGTCTAGGTTGGCTTCAGCATCCTATTTTGTGAGTGTACAGACTATGTCCTTGATTGCGGGTCTTGGCTGATTTTGATTCCGCGGACATTCTCTCGCGTAGTGTTGGGCACTTCCGTATATGCAGCAGATTTTGTTGAGACGATAGTAAGGTCAGTATCCATGATCCTTGCCACAGTGCTGGCAAATCTTGTTGCATCCTATTACCGGGGCCTGAAAAAGAGCTTGAGTTGCAGATTTTGGTCTCTTGTTCTGCTGGTTCAGTGTAGTAGGTGCTAGTATGCAAAGTGGAACCAGGGGCCTGAAGTTGCCCACTGCTATAGAAAAAATGCGGAGGTTTTTTTCTATCAAATATGCATTAGTCAAAACTACTGAGTAAGTGCTGAGCTCGAACACATACAATTACTATCTGATTTCAGGATAAAAACCCCATTCAAACCTTCTTATCTTTTTGCCTTCGTCTGTCATGCTCTCAGGAGAATATCAACCTAACTTAAGGAATTTTCGAGCATACTCTGATACTAATAAATCCTCCTGGACCAGGTGTACAAACTTCATCTCCTTCAGCTGTCGGAGGTGTTCTGAAAGGTACTCAGTATTGAAGACTGTCAGGAACTATTCTCAAGTGACTGGAGTGGATAGAGTAGCCTGCTTCAGTTGCCACCAACGCCTTGCCTCACCCACGATTATGTAAGTGGTAAGAATAATCTTATATTCGGGAATTACTCTAAGGGTTGCGAAGGTCTTCTCTGTCTCTGCTAACCAGTATTCAGCTTGTTCAAAAATGGATACCCCTGCAAAAGTATATGGATTAAGTCTTTTGTACCTCTCGATGTAGTTTGCGTCCATCACGGCTGGAGCAAGGTCTTGCTGAAGGGGAACTAAATTATGCAGGGGAGGGACCGGGTGGCCCTGTGACGGCACCTGATTATATGGTGGGGGCACCAAATTATACTGTGGCGGTACCGAATGATACGGTGGAGGAATAAGGTTGTATTGTGGTGGCACTGGATCCTCTCGATGTGGAGGTGGCTCATACTGTGGCGGTGGTGGAGGGGGATCAAGCAACTCCTTTTTCTCCTCCCTAGCCTGCTAGGCAGAGATGAGCATTACCAGCATCTCGAAGAGCCGATCGACATTCTCCTGAAGTGATCCCTCCCGGGCTGCCCTATTTAGCGGGGGTCTTTATCTCCTCATGTCATTGTACCTATATTTTACAACAAAATTTTAAGATTTGGGTTATATTGAATTATTCTAATTTTATGTGCAATGAATGGTTCTAAGGAATGCAGCTCTGATACTAACTATAAAAGCCCAAAAATAATTAGATAAATAATCTTAAAATTTATCAGTTCTGTGGAAGTAATGTAGGATTTAGGGTTATATTCCTTGCATAATTTAATTAAAATGCCTAATGAGGCTACGGAAATGTCCCTTAAGAAAATTAAAAGATAGAAAAATATAATTCGAAAAACCTATATAATCAACATCCGCTGTGCAATTAGGGAAACAAGAGGTAACCTTGTTGCTAATTTTCTTACTGTTCAGGATCCGAGTCTTGATCATCCTGATCTAAAATGGTTAATAATAAAAGGGTGAGCTAACGAGTTTAGTGAGAATATTGACACTTTACCACCAATATGAAAAATTAAAGATTTGTAGTAATCATAAACAACCAATGGAGCTCATTTTTAAATAAACTCATTTAACTGAAAATGTTGTTTTCTTAACTCACTTGTAAGTTCCTAAATGTCATTTATGAAGATAAGAATCGGAATAGTATTTCACACTATGCATTCTAAAAGACCAACAGTAATTAACTTTTATCATTTTCACTTACCTACCGGTATCGCTGGGGGTCCATAGGGGTCCCCACTACACGTGGATCAAACATTCATTCTAATAATCAATCAGTCGTTCATATACTCCATTCGCAAAATGGGCGTCAAATATACTATCGCCTCAATACCCTGTCCGGTATAAGCATAATCAAAATAATTCATAACCCCTTCCGATGTGGAACTTTTCAGTCTTGTTTGACTGAGGGTAACGTCCACGGTAGGATTTATCTTATGCACCAAGTCTGTATACTCTTTTCCTGGGCACCTGGTAAGCCCTGTTTATCAAACACTATTGTTCATGTATATATTCTCCATTGTCTACTACTCAGCCCTAAGGGGCCCGTACATCACAATCATACGGACGCATATTCTTAAGATAGATACATGAATTAAGGATGCATCAAACCAAAAAAAAAAAACATGTTATACACACAATATAGTGGCCGGACAACATAGATTGAGGAACCTTACCACATTAGCCATATATTTAAAGTGAATAAATTACAGTAAGCAGAATAGTGAATAGATAAGTAAAATAAACGATTAAAGAAATAAATACTGCAATTAAAACTCGAAATAAGTATAGATTGACCAGTTACTTGCTCTATTAGTCACTTGTACTTAATTAATTAAGGGACCGCAGATTAACTAAAATTTTCGTTTATCATTAGTTTAGCTTCAATTTAGCCATAACAGGAAAAAATGGTGAGGGATTTTTACCTCAGGTGGGTGTTCGAAATACTAACTTTTCTACTACGCTTCTTGATAGTTCCCGGTTCTTGAATTTTTTGAATTTTTTTACTAAAATCAAAACATACGTCAAATATTACGGGAATATGCAAAAAAGGCCAAAAAGGGTCAAAATTCTCACTAAGGGCCAGTTTAAGGTGCCGACACGACGGCACCGCGTGGTCAGCTGCCCGCTCCGCCTTCTATGACAGCTTGGTCAGGTCGGTTTCGACCAATTCTAGGTAAAAACCTACATAATTCGGGGTTATGTGGCTTATGTTGGTGGAAAAAGGAGGAAAATCGAAACTTACTAGCAATTCTAGTTTTTCGATGCAACAGCTCTGTCGTTTCTTCCTCGCAATTGCGATCCTCCTTTGGTTACCCTACACTGAAAATATGTTAGATAACCTATGGTCAAGAAACAAAAGTGAATGGAAAAAGGATTCGGGCTCACCAGAAGAGTTTTTCGGTTTCGAGTGCAGCGACTCAGCCGAGCTTCATCATTCGTTTTTATCTTTCTCTCGGACTTTCCGATGTCGATAAGGATTTTGGGTAGTTTAGAATGGAAAAACGGAACAAACGGGAGAACAATTCACTTACCAACATCAATTTAGGTTTCTAGTGCGGCGACGACGGTAGCCGGTCTTCTTTTTTAGCTACGAGTTCGCTTTTTGGCCGCCCTTCTTCTTCCTCTCTAGTGATCCTTGGCAGCTAGGTTTTTGGAGAATTTGGGTAGAGAGGTTTAAATAGTTCTATGCTTTCGATCTGGGTCATCCGTTTAAGCCCGTATGGGCCAATCTCGACCGTTGGATCTCACCTATTTGAAAAGCAAATCAGGATCGTCCGATTGAAAACAAGTGGGCCATTCAATCGCGCCTAATGGAGAAATGGATCTCGTCGTTCGTGCGCGCGGGAGTGAATTCGGGTCGTTGGATTTATTGGCACGCGGATTGCATGCATGGCCTCCCGCGTGGAATGAGTATTGGTGTGTTTACCATGTGGCACACGACGACTGGACATGCTACTGACGTGGCTGTCTTACGTAGCCAATTTTTTTTTATTTTTGCACTTTGGTTCGAGTTTTCAAATTTTCATTTCGAATGAGTTATTCCTTATTTTCAGTTTTACCTCTATTTTAAAATTGTTTTCAAATATATTCAAAATGTATATTTCTTCAAAAAAAATTAAAATTAACAATTTTAAAATTATTATGAAAATAAATTTTGTGATCCCGAAGTTAAATTCTGGACTTAGGGTGTTATAGCTTTAATATACAGTTCACTGCCTATTCATGCCAAATTGGAATTAATTTAGATTTCGGTTGTGCATATATCTCACAACCTATTTATATAAAATGGGAACTAATTGAGTTTTGCTATGTATCTCACTTATAGTCAGTTCATGAGAAATTGAAATTAATATAAATTTAGTTGTACATTACTCATGTGAAATTGAAAGTGAATTGGATTTGTTCTCAATCTCACTCATAGTCTACTCGTATAAAATGAAATTTCATATAAATTTTACTACATTTCTCACTCATCACCTGTTCATAAAAAATTGAAATTGAGTTTAATTTTACTATGCATTTCACTCATAGCCTAATAATACAAAATTTGAAGTGAGTGGAGTCTTACTCACAACCTACTTATGTGAAATTGAAATTGAGTTGCATTTTGCTATGTACTTCACTCATAGCCTAATCATACAAAATCTAAAGTGGGTTGAATTTTACTATGCATCTCACTCACAAGATACTCATGCAAATCCGAAATTAAGTTCGGAGTCTTAAAGTCCATCCCATTTGCAGCTTATGTGAAATTTAAATTAAGTTGAATTTTACTATACATTTCACTCATAACCTAATCATGCAAAATTCAAATTTAAGTTTGCTGCGCACATCACTCTCACAGCCTATATATAATATATAAATAAACAATTGAAAAATAATATTTTAATTCATAAAAGGGTTAAATTATTATCTTTTCAAAACAAAAAGATATAGTAATAATGATATCTAATAATCAATTACCCACGTTAATTATCTTTAAAAGACATAAAGTACATAACTTTGAAAATTTGAGTCACTTTCTGATTCATTAATCTAAACTTACGGTCACACTCATGACCAACCACGCCGAGCTGTTGTGACAAAGCTCATAAGACTACAAAAATATACCAAGGTTATGTTTGTAACATATTAATAAGTAACTAATTTCAATTAATTGATATTTGGTTCAATTATTTTTTTTTTAAAAAACTATAATTTATCTTTCGATAAGAAAACATTAAAATATATATATATATATATATGTGAAATTTAATGTAGAATTACAACAATATCACAAACTATAATTTCATTCCACATAAAATACTGTATAAACTCCATTTTCATCATTTTAAACAGAACTTCTGTTGTCTTATATTAAATAAGAATAAATTTATAAACATGCTTATACTAAATCCATTCCAACGTGTCATTGTGTTTAAACTAGAAATATATTGTATTAACTAATATTGACTGAAAGAAAAAGAAAAGTCAAAGTTTATAGAAACCCCAGAACTATCATGTTTGCTTCTGTAAGGAAAAAAAGTATATTCTAAGAGGTTTTTGGCAATACCTACCTTATAACAGGGGTTGCAGATCTCCAGTAACAAGGGCAAGTACCAAGGTCTAGCAATATCTGGAGACAACTTTGACAAACACCCAAAAGAAAAGCGGGCTGGGGGGACCTCCACAGTAACGAAAAGTTGATATTTCCAACCATGACTGGTCAGATCAACCAGTTTTCGATAAGTCGCTTGGGTATTGATCCTGCTGCAAGCTCCTCCTCAGAAAAGCAGACAACTTTGAACTTGCAGCTTGCCCTCGCTCTACACAATAAAAATAGTCGTCCACTACAACACAAATTAATCAATAACTTTGTTAGGAGGAGATTGAAGCCTCAGCGAAGAGAAGCATGCATTCAGGAGAAGAGAATATTCTTTAATCTTAAGATTTTTTCTTGTTTAGAAGTGTCACCTCAAAACTGTTTGATTCAAGGGCTATGCACCACTAATAACCAGTTGGCAGACTTCATATTGGTAATCATTTTAGACCAAAATAGAGTCCTGTCCTCTGTGATTTGAACTTCTTCGAATTCAAACCCTTTTTTTTTGGGAGTTTAATACCGAGAGTTTGTAACTTTGTTTTTTTATATAAACAATTTCTTGATTTTTCTAAATGTATTTATCTTTAAACTTACACGTATACGTTTTCAAAAACTCAATTACTGGTATACCTTTTCAAAAACTCAATCACGCGTATGTCCTAATAGTGTTACATAAAATGACTAATAGCAAAAGTAGAGATATTAAACCTCACAAAACAAAAAGGTTTGAATTTGAATAAGATCAAAGCACAAGGGGTTAATCCTAGAAGTGTTATGTAAGACAATTGATGGCTAAAATACAGGGACTGGATTTTCACAGAAGTAAAATACAGGTTTGTATTCTGAATACACAAGTAAATTTACAAGTTGGCCCTAGTTTTACACAAGTCTAACCATCTCAAAATCTTGTCAAGAGAGAAGAAATCAAGCATGGAAAAACTAGCTAGTATTCTTCACTAACTTCACTACCATTCTTGTTAAGTTGGATACAACTTTATATTTAAAAGCTAAAATTTCAGTTCTTTATGATTTGTGCCAGAAACTAGAACATTTCCTATATAGTCCATTAAGAAGGAAAGTTATAACCCCATATAGTCATGTATAGTAGGTTTTATTATAGCCAATGTCATATTTCATTGGATTCTATTCTTAATTTTTCTATTATTATTCACAAGCATGTCCACAAAACATGAACAACGTTTCACTATTGTTTTAGAATTATATAAGAGAAATAGGTTACAAAACTTAGAAAGTCCTACACTCTAGATCTCTAGTTTCTATTTTCTGAATTTAAATGTTTATGTTCAAGAAGGTATGGGGATGATGTGCTTGTGAAGTAATCAAGTCAAATGAAAAAAACAATCTATAAAATACTAAAAATTATATTTAAAAATTTTTCAGACTTCATTTCTACCATCATCTTCTATTTGTTATTAACACGTCTTTAATGTACAAAATATATGAAAACATAAGGAACAAAAATTAGAAATATTTTCATGTAGCAAATGGAACCCTAGTATTTTTTTCCCCACTACTCCTAGCCATTACTAACCATCAACCATGAAAAAGAAAAAGAAGTAAGAAACAAAAACAGCCTTGCTTTTCTTCAATCGCAAAAAATGTAGCCATCAACATTCTGTCTTTTTCTTTCCTTCAATTTATGGATAGGCTGATCTTGCGTCAATTATGGATAGGTTGATCTTGCTTCAATATGAGTTAAGTAATAGCTATTTTGTTAAATTCTCAACTTATAAGCATCACTCTAGCTTATAAATATATATTTTTTAAAATATAAATGTTGTATATGCCATTAGATACAAGCACCAATAAAGTGTTAAACCGTTATACAAATATTTTTGCATGTCAATTAAAAAGTTAATAAGATCCCCTAAATCCTCCAAAGAAGATATAGGATGACCCATAGCTAAAACACCCGGGCCTGAAACCATCTTTTTCTACTCCTATCTATATTCTCCTCCACCTCTTCAAAACTCTCATATTTCTCTCTTTCCATACAGCAAGAAGATAGCAAAGGGAATGAGGGGCACATGCTTTTTCACCCAATAAATGTCCTTCTAAGCCCGGATCTCATCCTTAACCGTACCAGGCATAACCCAACTAATCCCTAAGAAGCCATAAGATTATACACTACTGAACATACAAGCAAAATATGATTACAAGTCTTCTCTGCCCTCTTACATAGAAAAAAATCATTCATCATAATCTTACCTCTTTTCCTTAACTTATCAATAGTGAGAATGTAGTTTCCACCAGACTCCCAAGCAAAGAAGAAGATTCTAAGAGGTGCATTTATCTTCAAGATTTGCCGGTCAGGAAACTTGGTCTAAATGAAGTCATTTTTGGTTAGGTAATTATAAAACGACATAACCATGAAAGTCCCTGCGGCATTGAGGCTCCAAATTGGTTGGTCATCACTCTCAGTCAAGGAAACAGAGGCAAGTAAACTCAGGAGAGTTCCATAAATCATCAACTTCTCAGCTGTTGAGATTTCTTATTACCTCCACATCCCATTCCCTTACCCCCTTATTGTCTATGCAAAGACCATAGACTAAAATATCTCTGTGTCATGCAATTGCAAAATTCTGAGGAAACTTATCTCTGAGTGCTCCTTCCCCAAGCCAAGAGTCCTTCCAAAAGCATGTTCTCATCCCATTGCCAACATACCACCTGATGCAACCCTGAAAATTATGCACGTTTGCACACCCCTTTCCTATGCGTTCTTGACACTTCTCAAAGACTTATAAATAAAACCAGAAAAACACTAAATCAAATAAAATTTTAACTTATTCTTTGAGAAGTTAAAAGCTTTATGAGTTCACAAGTCTTACCTACTTATAGGCTAAAAGTAAATATAACATATTAAACAGCCCTACTTTTGTGAACCTTAAAGCTTTTAAATCAGAGAGTGAGGACTTGTTGTCCTATAAAGTTGGGAATTAGAACTTGTTGCTCAATGGGTATTCAGGAGTCTTGTCTTACTTTAAAGAAGAGTTTTTTTTTTCCTAAAAAGAATCATTTTTTGACAGTTGTTGAAGTTAGTGACAAGTTGTTGCTAAGGTTTGAGGTTGCTTTTCATGGAAGGTTTGTAATTGTTGTTCACGCTAGCTGCTGGTAACAAGTATCAAGTTGATACTTAGACAAGCTATCGCTATTCAATTGAGCTGCTGTTCAAATATTTTTGTTGAAAGCAAGTTTTAGGTTCAACTTGTTTCAAGAGATGACTAGTGCAAAATAATGTCGTTCCAAAGCAGTTCATGGAATCTGTCAAGCTACAATTTCAATTATCTGTAAAAAGTTTACACCATATACAAGTTTCTCTTACCTATAAAGAATTACTAGGGAACCTCATTGATATTTTGTGTTTATAGTCTAAACTAGTGAAGTTTCTTTTGTACTTAGGTAGCACCCCATTCATGCCTTGTTATTGATCCTCCTACCTTTTTCCTCTCAAAGAAAAGCTTATCTAAGCTTCAGCTTGAGCAGAAGCGTTAGAGAATTTATATAGTCTATTAGAGAATAGTAAGTTATTTCTCATATAGTCATGTCCAATATATGTCATATGACATATAGCCAATTCAATGGCTATCCCAATCTCCATCACAAGTATTTAAATATAAGAATGAAGGGATACGGAGAGGAAAATTTTAGGAAAGGATGAGAAAATCAAGTCAGAAAAATACCTGGCATAACACCATGGGTAATAGATGTGATGAGCCCATGTTCCAGGGGTTCACCTTCTCCCAGTAATGATCCTTTACCAAGAATGGAGAGAATGGAGTTTGGGAACACTAAATATGCAAACGCCTTCATTTGCTGCATAAGCCCATTCTTGGACATGAATTAGAGGATAAATCATATGAATCTAGTTAACATTTTTTGACATATCCATGGTTTAGCTGCTAGTCCCAGAAGAATTTGTTTGATGATAGGTTTGAAGAACCTACAATAAGAAAATGTAACTAACCTGCTCTTCCAATTTGGTGGGATCCAGTATGACAAAGCCATTTTCTGTCAAGCAACAACATGTTGCCACTGTACTACCCAGTATATAAGCAGTCAGCAAACACAGTTATTATCATATAGAGCCAAGAAAAATATAACTTTAGTCTTAATTCAGTACCGGCCATATGCTTCATAGGAATTCCGGCGTCTACAAGGGCAACACATGCTGCATTTATGGCACAGGGAAGCAGCTAAACAAGATTAAATCAAGGAATTTCTAGTATCTTGGTACTTAGAAGTGAAAAAAAAAGGTTAATAAAGAATGAGGAAAGGGAGAAACAGACACATCTATTGCATAAATCAAGGCAATGGGTGCATATTGCATAGCATTGAAAACACAGTGTTGTTCTATATCACTGGTAAGAACCAAAAGGAGAATTCTTGACACAAACTTAGAATAAAATTAGTGGCCATACCTCAGATTCTGTATACCTAATAATTCTGGTAGTATATACCAAAGCTCCCCGAGATGTATATCACATGCAGATTGAAGCATAAAATTGGGAAGCAAACATTTGAATAACTGATGTTTGCAATGTTCTCACCTCTCTTTGCTAGATTAAATGCATTATATCAAAATAAATCATTGTAAGGATACAGAACCATCATCATGAACAACCTGCACAAAATATAAAAAATTCAATGTCAGACCTGCACAAGGACAGCTGTATAACTATAATCTAATTTGCAGAACACAATAGCCAAAAGCTAGCAACTATTATGCAAAACGTATGAACGCCAAACAAAAGTATAATGCCTCAGTATTCTTCAAGTACCAAAAAGGCCAAAGTTTCTAACATATAGATATATTATGCATACACAAAACAACTCACCTGTACTATAACTGAGGTCGTTGTGTTTGGATTAACGGTTAAAATGCAGATGCTCTGCAAAGTCCTCTTCAATATCATTTCATACTCCTTTTCAAGTTTCCCTAGATAATGCAGAAATATTTTACAAAATTAGAATAAAAAAGTTTTCAACAAGCCACATTTCTATCAAAAAATCTATCCTAAGTACTTCAGATGTCATCATAGTGACCTTCATAAAGCCAAGAAGTTATATATATATACACACACACACACTGATGGTGAGCCTTCGAGTGTGAAAATGGTTAGCTGCTCTCCACCTAAGTGTGGTCCAGAAGAGAGTGGAAATATCGATGTGAGGGTGGTGGCCGACGAGGATGAAGGAAAAGAAGAGGATAGCAGAAATGGGGAGGAACTGATTCCTGCTGGAATGTTCGACAAAAACAGAACTGAGATGAAATGTGACCTTTACGGAGGAGAGAAGGAAGTGGAAGCAAATGGGTATAGGGAAAGTGACGCAGGCGAGGTTTTCTTTACTGTTAGCTCCCAAGCTTTGGTTCAGATTGAGGAGGACGTCCAAACTTTAGATGCGGTGATGTTAACTGAGCAGGGAGAGCAGTTTTGTTCCATACCCAGAAAGAGGAAGTGGACTGTGATGTGGATGATGGATACTCTGTGGGTTCTACAAAATATTCAAAAATTCAACAAGATGATGAGTGTCCCTAGATGGCATGGAAAGCCAGGTACTCTTTTTCTTTACTGAAATTTACAAAAGGTGAATGACGAAGAAAAGGAAGGAAGAGAATGTCCCTAAAGGGAGGAAATCTGGTGGATCGGGTATGTTGAGAGAACTGAAAAGACCGGAGTCGTCGATCAACTATGAGGGAAGGAAGAAATTGAAGGAAGGAGGAGGAGATAGGGAGATGAATACTGTGTAATGATAGACAAGATTATTTTGTGGAATGTGAGTGGGATTAATGACAGGAATAAGAGGACTGTCATCAAGGGATGCCTGGGGAGATGGAAGGCAGATCTTGTGTGCCTTCAGGAATCCAAAGTGGATGCATGCGATGCCATTGGTGAAAAGTCTGTGGAAAACGCAGAATATTGGGTACCACTTCTTGCCTGCCAGAGGTACTGCTGGGGGAATTGTGATGATATGGAATGAGAATCGATTGTAGTGCATGGACGTGTGGTATGGGAAAACTTGTATTTCGAGGAAGTTCAAGTGCACCAGGGGAGGGGAATAGTGGGTTTTTTCTGGGGTGTACTGCAGGGTAAATAGTGGTGAGAGGGATTTACCATAGAATGAGTTAAGAGCCTGTAAAATGAAGTGGAGTGGGAATTGCATTGTGGGGGGGACTTTAACATGTTTATGGAGAGGGATGAAAGAAATGGAGGAAACTTTAATGCGGTGGTGGCTGAGGAATTCAGAGAAGCTGTGGAGGAGTTAGAGCTTGCCGATCTCCCATTGATTGGGGGCTCTTAGACATGGACAAACCAGAGGATTAATCCATCGTGTTCTAGGATTGATCGTTTTCTCATCTCACCTGATTTCTTGCTACAGCTTGCAGGGGTGACTCAATGTATATTTTAGCACCCCATCTCTGATCATTTTCCTATCAGTTTGACTTTCGGTGGAATCTATTGGGGGCCGGTTCCTTTCCGACTGGATAATAGGTGGTTGAAGGTGCTGAAGTTCAAAGAATTGGTCGAGGAAAAATGATTCTCTTCCAGTCTCGATGGGACAGCTTCTTTCAGAGTTGCAAGCAAACTAAAATTGCTGAAAAATGAAATTAAAGCTTGGACCAAGGAGGAAATCAAAAAGGAGGGTGAAGAGATGGATTGTTGGCTTAGTGAATTGGTGTTGTTGGATGATATGGAAGGCAGGGAGGGATTGGGGGTTGTTGATCAGCTTTGTAGCGATGAGATCAAGTTGCTGATGGCCAGAAATTCGAAGATGGAGGAAGTGAATCGGAAGCAGAGGTCAAGAGAGAAGTGGTTGTTGGAGGGTGACAGAAATACCAAGTATTTTCCTGCTTTAGCAAGTCACAAGAGGAGATGTAATTACATTGAAGAGTTGGGGGTGAATAGAGTGATTTATAGAGGCAATGACCGGATGAGGGAAGCTGCCAAGATTTATTTTGAGGATGTGTACATGGAGGAATTTAGGCTGAGACCGAAACGGGATGGCTTAGACTTTAGAAGAATGCTGTATAAGCAGGCAGAATTTGGAAGCGGTGTTTACTGAGGAGGAAGTGCATGCTGTGTTGATGCCTTGTAATGGAGATAAAGTCCCTGAACCGAATGGTTTCAATATGAGATTCCTCCAAGACTTTTGGCATGTGATCAAAGATGATGTGATGATGTTATTTCATTATTTGCGTAATAATGGTAAGTTTTTGCGGGAACTTAATTGTATCTTCCTCGTATTGATTGCAAAGAAGAATGGTGCAAAGAACATACAAGACTTCCGACCCATTAGCTTAGTTGGGTGCATATACAAACTTATTGCAAAAGTGTTGGCAGCGAGATTTACTAGAGTTTTGGGGGGAGGTGGTGGGCGAATGTCAACATGCTTTTGTGGAGGGAAGGCAAATCCAAGATGCTATACTTGTGGCCAATGAGGTTGTGGATGATTTGGTGCACAATGGAATGGAGG
>NW_019014578.1:694015-729934 GCF_000150535.2 Carica papaya
TTCTCATTCTTCTTTGTTCCAGCTTTAGGTCCATAAACAGCAGCAAGCACTTTTGTGTCTCCTAAAACCAATTAAAATACATCTATAAACATGATTTTCTTATTGAATGGAAAAAATACCCAAGCGCTCACTGGATCTAACTATGCAAGCAAACAAAAACTCAAAATTTATGGAAACAAGAAACCAGAAAATAAAAATAGCATCAATACTATTTGGAAACACAAATATAAATGAGGGGATGAAACAACTTAAAACACAAAACCACCTAAAAGTAATGCAAATCTACTCACTGTGAGGACAAATTAAAAAATAAGATCACAATTTAAAACGAAAGAGAATATGAACAAAAGAATTACAATTATAGTTACATGGAGGAGAGAAAGCCAGATAGACAATTATTGAAAAATACCTTGTGTCCAACTAGCTGACCCATGAGCACGGTGCAGTATGTTGCGAGAACAAGCAAGTGGTCTCAGCTGATTCGGTGTACGTCCATCTTCCCTGTCGATCTCCATTGCTCTCCCAAAAGGTAGCCCGTGATTTTCTTTTCTGCTTTTCCTTTAAATCAATGCCAAGAAAGTTGAGGTTTTTGTCGATTAATGATAGGAAATTATGAGCTCTTTATAATTGGCCAAAAGCCCTAATCTGCCATTCTACTACTGAATTTTAAATCAACCCTCCATAAAATTTGCATTCAGTTAGGTCTAAAACCTTGCGGTTGCATTCAAATTAACCCCCCTGGGGAGGAAAACCATTGTGGCCATTAGTTTATAGTTATGTGGCAGATGACATGAATGTTTTGCTTATGTGATATTTTTGTGCATGTGGCGGCTGACAGAGGCAGCAACATACAAAGCCAAGCTAAGTATATGAGCATTTGAACTCCGTTTGTTTGAACAATGTCAAGATCGAGTTAAGATCAAAGCTCAAATCAAGTTTTATTTTGGGCTCAAGCTCAGGTCATTTGAAGCAATACAAGGTTTAGGCTCAATTGATTCGGAAAAAGCTCGGAAGAGACCTAGCCCCAACAAACCCATGCTCAGAATCAAGATTGAACAGGCTCAAAAATGACAAATCCAAGCTTGATTGAGCTCAACAAAGAGCTTGATCAAAACATTCCTTATTACCTAATTTTTATCTATAATTTTATACCATAAATATATCGGAAATATATAGTTAGAACATAGTCATCCACAAAACTAAAAATCCATCTTATATACATAATGATTTATAGAATCACCTAAACTTAGAATCTAATTACATATTGAACGGCTACATCTAAAAATTGAACACTAAACATAAACTTGGAAATATAAATTACTAATCATCATCCAAATCAACACAACAATTTCTAACATATGCTAATCTTGGTGAGTCTTTGTCCTGTGTTCTTTCAACTTTCAACCCTCTTCCTAACCTCTACACTGCTTCCCATTTCAGCTCTTCGAGCTCCCAAGATAAACTTCAGAAATTAAAGTAAATGTGATATTTTAACAGCAAATTTAAAGATCAACATCTAACAGCTGTATCAAACAGCAAGAACAAACAAGAAACCATGGCAAGAAAACCAAAGCTTGATATAACTCATCATACAAGTACATTTACCAAGCAAGAAGAAATAAGAGAGTATGGCAAAATAAGCAAACCTCGACAAAAATATTATGCTGGTAACTAATGCCCCTCCTTAGCTCAACTAAACTTTAGATTTTAATTTCTTATAATACCCAACAAACGCCAACCTCATAATAAAATTTGTCATCTTTTCTATCACTTACACAGCATCAAGACAAAAATAGAAACATAAACCCACCATCTTAATCATACAAAATATAATCAAAATAAATAAAAGCTTAATAATAAAAAATACAAAAGCTTTATTCACTCAAACTCGCAAGCCGTATGCCATCTGTTCTTTTATTTTTTGAAAGACAAATGAATGAATTAATCACCAGCCAAAGACTGGTATAATACAACCAGAGCAGATCAAATCCTCATACAGAAACAACTTCAAGACTGCAAACAAGGTCCTAAAAAGCAGAATGCAAAATCAAACATCAGCGCACTGAATATATTTTCACCTGATTCAATATTAATAACTATAAAAAATATGGAACATAAACACAGGAAGAGAAACGCAGCATTGCTTCGGCATTGAAACAAAAAAAAAAACATTACCAATGCTGACCCGTCAAAAACACCTACTCACAACCTTATTCAAACGAACTCCATTAGTCGATCTCTGTTCTCTAGAGATATGCATATATAAATTAATAAAAACCAGAGCAAGAGAGATCAGTACCTTGAGTTGAAATCAAGATATCGGAGGAGAGGACTTCTACTTCTATCGTTCTAGTAAGCAGTTGGCACAGAAAATCCTTGAGCAGACAACCAAGGACAGCCACGCTTCGCAAAACTATAAATGAGTTCGTTTAAGATGATACAAAGTTTTCCTTGTATCGGTGAGCAAAATCCAAACACAATCCTTAATTTTTCCCACAATTTACATTTTACACACTAAATATACTATATTAAAATGGAACCGAATGGGAGAACCACAAATTAAACAAAATAAACACAACGGAAAAACATAAGCACATTAAAATTTAAAAATGTATTACCAAAATGGAGAAGCACTAAAGCAGAAGCTAGGTTTCTGAGAGAAGCAGAAGCTTGTTTCTTCCTAAATGTGAAGGAAGAGTCGGGAGAGCGGAAAGAGAAGCTCGTCGGCGCCCAGCCGGAGAGGTCTGGAGGAGTTGGCTGCGCCTACTCGTGTGTGGCTGCGCGCTGCCACGTGGTTGGAGTTGGAAGAATACCGGAAGACGTGGTGGTCGTCCCGTTGTGGCTGACGGCCTGGTGGATGAAGACCGCCGGCAGCGAGGGGGAGCTGCTGAAGTCTCTGCTAGAATATCGCCCGTAGCCGAAATACATATTCTATTTAGTTTCTTCAGTTTAAATACTTCAATTTTTTTTTATTTTTTTTTTTTGGGTTATATATTAGCCTTCATATTTTCAAATTATTTATTAACGACTATTCTCATTTGACCCTAAAGTATTTACTTGCTACATAGTGCTGACGTAATAATTGTTTTTTTCTTTTTTGATTAAAATTAAGAACTTCAAAGTAATATCTTTCGCATCTATCTTTAATGTGTATTTTATCAACAACTTATTCAACTTGTACATTTTTGAATTTCGTATTTTTTTAATTTAATATTTAATTTATTAACAGTAAATTAATTTTAAAGCCAGAATAAATCAAAATAAATAACACAAAATTTTATCTAAAAAGTAGTATAAAACATGATGGTACAAAAGTTTAAATTCGCAAAAACTAATTGGTGTGGGAGCTTGCACTGCCAAAGTGTGGCAGTTTCTGCGAGAGTTTGTGATGTGGTTTGGATGTTGGTTGATTGGGACCTTCTTGGAGTTGGCAGGGGGTGCCATTGTCAACCATTGTTGGGTAGTGGATGATGAACAGACTTGATGGATATTTTAGGGTTTCTGTTAAATTTACTTTTGGTGATTTTTTTCATGTAGACCTCAGCCCATCTAAGTGTAGGGTTTTAAAAGTTTGTGTGTAGGATTCTCTTAGCTTTGACATCAAATTGATGTATGACAAATACGATTGGCTTGTCCGACTAGGGATTTGACATTAAACTTTGGTTTTTATTAGACATCACGTGCGAGAAATCTTAAGCATCGTGTTGAAAAATTTGATTACGGCACAATTAAAAAATTGAGAAACATTTAAAATATTATTGAATAATTGAATTTTTAATAAATGAAATTATAAAATTATTTTTTTACTTGGTTTTTAGATTTCCAAATAGTATAATAATTTTAATTAATATAATTACAAGCTGTTAATTATTTAAGAAATATAAAACTCATAATGATTAGATGAAGGCTTTTTGAACTAATATTCCCAATAAAAAAATTACCCTAAGTTGGATTTGGAATTTGAGATTAAAAATAGAAGAGATTTTAATTTGGAATTGGGTTTCGGCTTGCTGAAAAGGTTAATTTGAGTTTAGGAATTTGGTTGGAAAATATTGATTGGAATTTCATTTTTAATTTGAGTTGGGGATAAAAATAATAAAATTAAAGGATTTAGATGATGGAATAATAACAATATTTTTTAAATTTTAAAAAATTTCTAAAAAACTGAATAAAATTAAACTACTAGGCTACTTTTAATTTAAAAAATTAATTATTTTATATTTTTTAATCAAACTTATATTTTCTTAGAAGTGAAGTAGAAATCTTATTAACCAAACACTGAACTAATGTTGTTAAAATAAGTTTTGTTGTGCAAGCCAAATTCTTGATTACTACAAATTCACGAAAAAGAATCCATCAGATGAGATGGAGATTATAGATCTACACTTACTCCGGCACATAAAAGGAACAGAGGATAAAATCGTTTGAAATGAAAATCAGGCAAATGTTCAATTATACAAAGGTGCTTCCGATATCGAGTATGAAATATGACTATTTTAAGTAGAAAGCTCCTTTCAGTTTCGTATTTACATACAATCAATTTGATAAACTGTTTTATTTCATGATGCATATAAAAGTTGTATGAAATCAAACCAAATGACTGAAGTAACTAGTTAGGATCATGGTGCATTGATTAAATATCCCATGAAACCGAAGTGATAAGACCAGGCAAGTGCTTAAAGCAAGCTGTGCCTGCCCCTGATTGTCACAAGCTGTCCCCAAGTTCACAATTCCTGTCTCGTTCAGAAAACACTACTCATGCCATTTCACAGGAACTTAAAAGATACCAATGGCACCACCAGACAGTAGCACATGAAAAATTAACAAATCCGTTGGGACAAAAGAAGACGTACTAAACAAAAAACTGGGCAAAACAAATACTTCCAGTCCATTCATCCTTACATTGTCCAAAATCATATTCAAAGTGATATTGAACATGCAGTTTCAGAACAGAGTATTAGATGGCTTGCAAAGTGCCCGTCTACAAATCCTAGGAAAAGAAATCCTCCCAAGATGTACAGCACTTCAAATTTTCATCCTATAAAGTATAATATACATAACTTTACCAGTAATGAACCTGCGGACTCAACCAGAGGACAGAAACTGTCTAGGACGTCAGCAGCGAACCATATCAAGATTTGGATACAATATTTGCTGTGGGCACTAAACAAGCTTCTTGAATGGGATTAAGTAATAAAATAAGCTGGAGGAGCAGATTCTACTCTGTGCCTTGCATAGGAACCATAAGATGTTGCGCCTGCGACTACAACCACCAGTCCAGCAAATAGAATATCAGAATTAATAAACCAGAAAAGAACATATCTCATTAATTAAATGTCTTCAACAAACACAAATCAAACTAATAAAGCAAGAAACAAACGTCCAAAGAGGAAAGGATACCAAACACAAATCTGAAGCACATTCATCAGAGTGGCCTTCACAATCAACATATGACTCATTTTTCTATAGGATAAAAAATCTTATGAAGAGTGAGAAGAGATAAAGTACAATGGCAGAGAATAACATATCCACCTGGAGCCATCAATAGGAGAACTCCAAACAAAAATGCACTATAAAATTAAGTGACAACTGAACTCCAAGAGATCAAAATATTATTGTCTCAAAATCACAATACCGATCATAAACCATCAATAAGACAGTTTCTTATATTCTTAATTTTTAACCCAATTGAGGACCAGTATGCATGCATGGAACTGCAAGACATCCTCATATTAATATAAGGCATGTTACACCCGGTAGATCTTTGGTAAGGCTATGTTTGCAACAAATGAACTTGATTTACAGAATTTATTTGGAAATCAATCATTAGTTTAATTATAAAAGGATGGAATCTCTTAAAAAAATTAAGCAAATTAACATCCTCAAAAATTTTAAGCAGAACTTAAACAATACATTTCAAATTCCATCAACAGATTTCAAAATTAATATCACATGTGTTCATTTGTTACAATGTCACTGCAAGACATCATAAAATAAACCACCATAGTCCTTATATCTCACTAAGTCATCTCATCTTTCACAATTTTTTCCCTGAAAATTATAATGATATTGGCACTCAAAATTCTTTCTAGTCAGCACACTCAATAGCAAAGTACATAATGGTGAGAAGTTGCAATAATGATAACAGCAGAATGGTGGTGAAAGATTTAGCAATGAATCGTGGCATAGTGTGACGCGGTCTGCAGAATCAAATTCATGATGAGTGTCCTTCATTTTTACAGCAGATTAATAAACAATAATCAAGCCTCAGAGCATGCTCTCCAAACAATATATGGGATCCATAGTCATCCTAGGTCACTAGCCAAAAGGAATGCTGAAAACTTGAACTGTTCAAAAAATATGGATAGGTAAATGTGAAAAATATGATTACATGTATATTTAATGAGTGTGACACTAGCAAGCAATCACAAATTAATATGAAATACAAGTTATGAAAGCATGATATCAGGCTAGGATAAAACTGCAACATCATTTTCTCTGACATCATTCCAAATCAAAAGACTCAGAAACTATGCAGACTCAGAAAACTTTAAGCAGAAGAAAGTATTTGGTAAACTTATGAATTAAAAATTCCTGAATCTAAGAAAACTTAGCAGTGTTATGAATTCATCTGAAACTAGGTGATTTTTTTAACATCAAAAGATGCTCTTCTGCACTGCGTATACTGTGGTAATTCTACTGTTCACATTGAACTTCTAAAAGTGGAAACTAATAATTGCTTACCTGGTCTGTTACATTTTTTGTTATTTCTTGCTTTGGTCATATAAGAGTGCAACAAAACTTCTGTTACCCCAAGAAAATGCCCATTAAGAATTATGTATGACTTAGATTAAAAATTCATTGGGATAGCTTCCTTTAAGCACTAAATTGGATGAAATTATAGTTTCCTCATATTACCAAGCAATATCCATAAACTGCTAGATATTACAAATTACTGGAAACTGCCTACTTTCAACTTTATCACACGTGATGTCCCATAACACGTGTCCCATGATATCATATCATGTTATGTTAGAACTGCATGGATACAGACCAAAATAGAAAAAAAAAATGAGACTCAGGTAACTTCCTTCAAGTTGCAGGAATGAGAAGAAAGAAATAAAATGTATTCCTGAATAGCCACCGATCCTTTTATCATCATTCTGTTGGAAAAAGAAAAGAAGAACTCCAGGCTGTGTTAGGGTGCAACTAAGATGTACGTAATAAGGAAAGGAGAAGACTTTCTGAAATTTGTCAGAATATTCTGTCTTTTTTTGGTATTTTATTTCCAAAAACAATTGTAGGAATGTTAAGTGAAATACAGGTAGTTAGTAGTAAGAAATTAAGGGGATTAGAGAAGGTTTTTTTTTTCGAAATAAAGGGGATTAGAGAAGGTAGTTACTAAATTCTGAAAATAACATCTAGATAACTACCCTCTCATTGCAATAAAACCAGAATTGCTGTCTTTACGACAGATTATGTATGAAGAATAATTTTAAAGCAGAGTACTTTCTTACTCTAGAGATTGTAGGGTCTCTCTTCCCAACGAGCTCTTAATTTCAATCTACAAATAGGTAAAGGCAGAAAATCAAAGAAGAAGGTTGTTCTTCCTACTGATTTATGTGTTAATCGTCCTATAACTAGATCCATTAGTTGGGACTATAACAGGCTGATTGTGACCTTATCCCAGATAGTACTCCATCCCAGAAATGATAGCATATAGAGAAGTATGACAGTATCAAGATATTAGAATGTTTAAGCCATGTTATGCATTTATATCAGCTCTTGAAGCGAAATATACAGTGTGTAAAAGGGGATGTGAGCACCAGGGAGCGTGTGCCACATGCATAAGGAGAAATCTAACCATCTATATAAGTGTATACAATATATGAGAGAGACAGAGAGAGAGAGAGAGAGGTTACTTGGGAATTTCCATAATTAACACCTTGTGAGAAAGAGGCTTGATGAGCAAGCTGCAAGAATTACCAGAAGTGCAGAAAAGCACGTGTTAGGATTTTCAGCTGCACACATTTCCAGTTAAAATAGCACAATGCATAGCTCAATAAAGTAATTATCTTGTATATGGGTGGTACCTCCTTGATACCTATGTTTATAATAATATACTTCTTTTTTATTTCCAAAAAAAAAATGCATAACTCAATAAAAAATTCATAACCAACCTGTGTGTTCGAACTTGGTTGAACATCTTTCTTAATGGATGAATCACCACCCTTTGCAGATCCCTTTGTGTCACCCTATTGAACACATTAAATGAGTATACCACCAAAAGAACTTAGCGAGTTCCATAAGAAAAATGGAGAAGTTTATCAAAACATGAAGCATAGAAGATATATTAAGAAAAGCAAACAAGTTAAGAGGGGAAGAATATTCACTCACCTCCATCTGCAGCATGCCAATCGACCAAATACACAACCAAAAAACAAAACAAGGAAAAGAGAAACATCAATTAATCAATGGAACATAATTCAACCAAACATAACTATTCCTCTACAAAATCTCATAACTTTGACATTTTAGTATAACCAAAAGAACGTAATTCAATTTCTTAATTTTCTCCCACTCTATGCTACTGTTTCAGCAATGAACCAGAGCAAACATAATGGAGTAATGTACTTCAAATGCAAAGAGCAAGTAAGGCACCTCTCTGTATCTAGTGAGGTAAACCTTGAGTGGATCAATATAATCTTCGAAACCTAAAGTCACCATGGCCCAAAGCAAGTCATCCCCATTAATTGTCTTCCTCTTCTCTCTCTGGCACTTATCACTTGCCCTGCAATCAGTCAGCCACCCAAGTCCTCCATTAAGACTCAAAAACAGCAATCAGAAAACAATTAATAACATAAATAAATAACTAAAAATTGATATCTGATTGTTATGTGGGAAAGGATGTAGATGGTTAGTTAGGGGTTTGAGATAGTTAGTTAAGCAGTTGGTAGCTGATGATTGTATTTATAGGGATGAAACCCAATTGTAAAGGAATGTCAGGCATAATAGAAATTATTCACTCCTCTTCATATCTGTCTATACTCTCATCTACCTCTCTTCTTTTGTATTTTTTTCGGTCTTCTCTTTGTAGTTCTTTCTCCTCCTTTACACATGAATAGTATTAGAGCACATGATCCACTTTCTTCCTTGAAGAAAAATGAAACAAAACTTACCAATCATTAAATACTTCTTCTTGTCTCCATAAATTTTTCCTTGAACCCTAAACTCATCTCAGAAAGAAGAACTTAAGACACTAAAAGAGGACATCAAACCCTAGCTGAGTGTTTTGCAGCTTTGGCCGATAAATTCAACTGAAGATTTGCAAGACAATTTGTCCGAATCAAGTGTATCTTCGGAGAAACCACCAATGCTTAAAGAGAAGTTGGCTCCCACCAACTTGGCGCCAACAACAATGAAGATGGTTGGAGCGTACAAGAAGCTGTGGATACAAAGAGGGTACTTAATATGTATCTTGGATCAAATCTTGGCAATTCCTATCTTTAATAGGAATTTTCTGCTGTCAGACCTAACAAGACCTGTCGAACAGTATCAGAGATCAGAAAGGTTGTCTATAGAACTTGGAATAGGATGAAGAAGATGGTGTTCAATGAAGGTTCAGGCTTGCCTTTCCAATCAATCATTTGCAAAAAAAAAAAAAAAGAAAAAAAAAGGTTCTCTGTCTCAGTTTGCTTGGAGTTCCTTCTGATGCTTCGCTATATAACAAACTTCATCCAAAAAATCATTTGGTCCAGCTACTAGTTGGATGCTTTGATTAGGCACAGTAAAACACAAAAATGGCAGATTTGAAGCTGAAGGCAATTAAAATTTTTCAGTATGATTAGAGAATTACCAAAAAAAAAAAGTTTTTTCAGTATGATAGCATACCTATTTTGATTTGATTCAATTTTATGGGATGTCCACAAGAGGACCACTTTGATCTCCCTGAAGGTGACTTTTAAGCGCAAGTATTGAAGATATGTATGAAATGATGAAATAGCTGGTTAGTTACGGTTCTGAGATAGTTACAGGCAGTTAATAGCTGACAATGGTATTAATAGGGATGGACCAGTAGAAAAGACATGTGAGAAATGATAATTATCAGTCTTTCTTCTCCCGGTATTTCTTTCTTTTTCTTCTCTATGTATTTCTTTCTTCTCCTCCTTCACAAATATACTTGCGGATAATGAAATTAGTGACTAAATATACGTTTAATTCACCACCAGAAAGTATTTTCTTTTTCCAGGGCAAGCGGGATAAATAGAACATACTGAAGCTAATAACGAAGCTAAGAAATTAATAACCAGTTCTCAGAGCACGATCAATAAATTTGATAACCAAAAGCGTCGAGGTCATTAAAACAGACAAATGAAACCAAAAAAAAAAGCATACTCGCTGGTGATAAAGCTAATGAACTCAGAAACGCATTCCTGGACGGTCTCCTTAGCATCCTTTGCAATCTTGCCGTTAGCAGGAAGTGCCTTCTTCATGATTCGGCTGATGTTAGCAATAGGCAGGTACCTATCCTGCTCGCGCACGTTCGATCTCGGACTATGGTCGCCGCTCTCGTGACTTCCACCACCGGGGCTCGCCGGCGCCCCTTGTCCCTGAGCCTGCTGCTCCGCCATCTCCCAAAACCTGCATAACCACAATAACAACAATAAGGAAGATTCGCAAATCCATAAACAGAAACCCTAGGTTCACTCAAAAGCGAAAGAAAATTTTTCTGGAGAGAGAGAATCGTAAGAAGGATATGGAGAGAGTGGTTTGATTTGAAGGAAGGAGGTGAAGAGTGTGGTACTGGTGGTTATTTACCTGGTGATTTGTAAAAGGGCGGGAGAGATTGGGATTGGATTGAAGAGGAAAGAGAGGGGATCGGACGCTGGAGAACGGATATGGGGGAAGACGTCTGAGATGAGAGGATAGACTTTATCAACACCGTTGGTTTTTGTTTTTTTTTTTTTTTTTTTTTTTCTTTCTTTTCCTCTTTCTTCTCTGATCTGATCTGATCTCAGACTCTCTTTTTTACATATATATTCGTTTTTAATTTTCTTTCTTGACCGGCTTTGTTAGATTGCTGCTTCTTGGTTTTATTGGAGCAATCCCATTGGACCACGTGTTGCAATCTTCTCTTCCCACGACGTCGTTTTGTCTTTCTTTTTTGTCTTTTTGTGTTTTGGACTTTTTACTCCGTGCCAAATGTAGGCTTGACAGCTTCATAATGTTTCGCCCTTAAATTAATTGAAAATATATTATAAGTCTTCTCTTCTCACGACGTCGTTTTGTCTTTTTTTTTTTTTTCCTTTTATTTCGTGTTTTTGCCCTTTACACTCCGTGCCAAATATAGGCTTGACATCTTCATAATCTTTCACCCTTAAATTAATTAAAAATATATTATAAATCTTTATTTTTTCATATAAGACAATAATAATATAACGTTATAAAATAGAAACAATTGCCTTCTTTAAAATCCCAAGCATTCAATTTGTGTTTTTTTCCTAAATAAATTTCACACACATATATATGTATATATTTTAAACTGATGAATCATTATTATTGAACAAGCTTATTGTCCATAAAACAAGTATGTACTGGGTATCCTTCTTCCTAAACCTCGAATTTTATGTTCAATTAAAAGTTATAATATATTTTTTTTCGATTTTGATATTTTGATGTTAATTATTTCTTAATATTTTTATTTGTCATATATCAACTTTGTCTGACAAAAAATAAAATAAAATAACAATAATAACAACAATAATAATATTACTAATAATAAATAATTAAGTGATATAATAAAAATAATAATTAGATTAATAATAATAACGATAATCCGTTGTTAACTGAAGATTGAGATTAAAATCACTTATAATTGTAAAATTATTGTGACTTTTATTATTTATAAAACACATTAATCAATTTATTAATTTTGATAAATAATATAAATTTATCTTCACGTTGACAATACCACATAAGCGTTTGACTAAATATGAAATCCATGACTAAAGAAAGTTGAACATTCATGGAAGATCGTAAGAGCATTAACAATAAGAGAAACAAAATGAAGACTAAAAGTAAATATATTTTTAGATTAAAAAGATTAGCAAACTCATGATTGAAGATTAAAAAGATTTTATTTGAAAAATCTCTTCAAAATTTTTTTTTACTATTTTAGAAATTAACTTTTCATCATTTTTAAATGATAACTCTATCAAAATAATTATTAAAATTATTTTAAAATGAGTTTTATATATTGGAGGAACTTAGAAAGCAAAAGAGCTTAAGAAAATATTCATTTTATGTCAGTAAATATAATTCAAAGAATCATTTATATGTATTTATAGTATAGTATCTTGAAGAATAGTGTGACATGAAAGGTGGATCAGAAAAATATTACTAACACATACTTGAATGACACTTTATTATTAAATATAATTGGTTATATGTGTATTTTATATCTCAGTATAAATCACATAATTTTTAAATTAAAATATATTTTTTTTAATGTTAAATATGTTAGAAAAAATATTTTGAGAATATTAGTCAAGTATCACTTAATAGTTAGAAAAAAAAATAATATTTCAAAAAAATTATAATAGTTTTTATAAGTAAATCGGTCTTTTAAGGTTAGTAAATCGGTCTTTTAAGGTTAGTTGCTAGTAAAAGCGATTTTTACAAAAATTTTCTGCAAATTTGGAAAATATTTATGCACCATTTTTGTATATCAAAACTAAATTTAAATTATTTATAATGGTTATTTTGAGACTTCTATATATAATACAGTCCTCCAATAGGTTTTGAGTATGATTTTTTATACATAAAATGAGAAAATACAGAAAAATAAAATATTTTATCATTTTTCTTGAGCCTTCATTATGTCATAAGTAAGTTATTCACTTATAAGTCAACTATTTGAGCAAATCTTTGAAAATTTTTTGTATAAAAAAATACAAGTTATTGGTGAATTAAACATCAAAAACGACTTGTAGATTGGTAAGTTAAATACAACAAATAGTATAACAAATGTGTAAGAAAATTTTTACGAGTTCTTGTGTGACAGATTAACGATTGGTGAATTGGTTATGACGACAACAAGTGTATTACAATACTTTAAAATAAATAATATAATATCAAGTAGTTGACTTAAGAAATGAGATATGACATAAATACTGTGGACAAAATTCTATAAAAGAGTTTATACTCTCGTCCATTTCTTATTTTATTTACTTATCATTATCATTTGGTATTACATCCTCACTTATATTTTATATATACATTTGGATATCTGATCATAAATAAAACATGTTGTTAGCACTTGTTATACTATCATTATCATTATTATAAAACATGTTGTTAGCACTTGTTATACTATCATTATCATTATTGAGAATTTAATCAAAAAGTGTAAATTTCACCATTACTCGATAACTATATACATTTTAATTAATTGAGATATTGATACGATAAAATTTTTCTACCACAGGTCGAATATCACATAAAAGAAGAGAAGTTGAGAAATTTGTTTAAAAGTCTAAAAACTTAAAAACTCAATTAAACTCTTCTTTTAAATTGTCTTCGACTTTGAACCCATATTATTATTATTATTATTATCATTATCATTTTTGTTATTTATTATTATTATTATTGTTTTGTTATTGAATGTTATTTTTAATAAAACAAAAAAAAAAAAGAATGGGTTTGGGTTCAGTACAACCCAAGCCCAAAGCTCAGGAAGGATTAGCAGCTTCGGAGCTGCCCAGTTCACTGATGCTCGTGGTCCAACCGCCCAGTGCCCAAAACGATGTTGTTTCAAGCCAACCAGTTAGAAATGACGTCGTTTTATTCACTAATCAAAACTACGTCGTTTAGATTAAGATACAGAAGAAAGAGGGAGAGAAAAACGTGCACATCTCTGAGGAGAGGCGATCACGCACTGATGAGGATAAATATACTCTGATAGGATTTTCAGTGAGAAATATCGTCTCTCTTTGCCTATAAAGAAGGCGAAGCCGAAGACGGAAGTAGAGGGAGGAGAGCTCGCACAGGGACAAGAGAGAGAGGGCTGAAAAAAGGAGGAAGCTGTTGAGAAAAAAAAGCTTGGAGATGGGAGTTCTCAGAGAGAAGCAGATAAAAGAGAGATCCCACGGAGATGATGAAGCTTAAGGCCGAGAAAAAGAACAAAAAATTTGCAAAAAGGAAGAAGAGTTCACTTTTAGTGGAGTCCAGTGAAGAAAAAACGAAGAAGGTGGATATTAGATCCTTCTATTGTTTTCTCTTTCCTCTTTGTAATTATAAAAGAAAATTAGACACAACATTGAATTTTTGGTAGTTACAGAAAGTATTGAATTTGTGTTGCAATTACAGGAGGAAGGAATATCTGGGTGGTTGGAGTTGTCCAGTATAAAAGATGTCATATATATAAATATACACACACACACACACACACACACGTACACACATATATGTACCCACCATTTTATCAATTGAAATTAGAATGAGAGAATTACAAAATTACAGAAGAAAATTAGAGATGATGATAGGATAGAATATTAATGAACTATGCTGCGACACATTGGGCAAGTTTTGTGGTCTTTCAACCAGCAGAAGATGCAGGAGTCGTGAAAGATATGGCGGCAGGGCATGTCAATGAGGTCTTTGCAGGCCGACATATCGTTCAGACAAATGGCACAGATACCCACGTCACTACCATCAAGATCCTCAAACCTTCTTTCTCTTTTCAACTTCTTTATTATCCTTGCTGAATCTTCTTCATCTTCTTGATCTTGATGATCTTGATCTTGAATAAGTTGATCTTGACGATGATGATGATCTCGATGCTGAGAATAACGCACAAACCAATTATTGAGCCATTCGTTTATATGTGCATCTTCGACGATATCAGTCCATAACACCTTCGCGTCAACCGAAACCAGGAAGCTGGTGTGGACGGAGGCAGCAAGCCCGCGTGCATAAGAGTAGATATTGTTTGCCATGAAATTGCAGAGACGAATATCGCCATTAACGTAGATGATCAAGTGATCTAGAATGTAATTCCAAGCACTGGCTTCAGAGATGAGGAAGTTTATTGGAACGTGGAAGGAGAAGACGATGGGTGGTGCCGCTGGTATGCTATTCCAGATCGTCTCACGACCTTGCATATCACGTCTTAGGATTTGCCTGATGTTGGTCACTCGGATGGTCACAGATGCAATGTTTTGGATATGTTGCGGCCATGGTCGTGCGCTTATGCTCGTCTTTGCCTTCGTTAAACCCGTATTCATCTTTGAGGAAAACAGAGAAATAGCATAACAGAGAAGAGAGCAGCTAGATTGCAGAGAAGAGAGAGCAGAGAAGAGAGAGCAGAGAAGAGAGAGCAGAGAACAGTGTGTTTGTAACAAGGGTTGATGTTGCCGGTCTTTATTTATAGAATAAAAACCAAGGTCCATCCCTACAAGGAGTCGGAAAACCAGGTTGATTCCTGAAAAAATTTAGGAAAATCATATTCGATTTTAATTAATTACAGGATTCCGGCTTTGAATCCCGGCAGGGTTAGGAAAAACAAAGTTTCGACCGTTGGATCTTCTTATATCAGACATGGGGTTTCCTGGTAAATTCCTAATATTGCCTTAAGGTAAAGCAACAAGACGACCACATAATTTTAAGTGTCAGCCAATTTTCCTTTTACGTATATTTTCCATTTCTGCTGTCTTTAGGTCTTCCATAATGCAATTTTCCATGTTATGAAAGGTGGAAACAGAAAATTAGGGATGATCACTAAATTTCATTGGAGCATGATAACTACTACTTCTTAATTCACATCGGCAACTAAAAACTTCTATAAAGTTTTATGTAACAAAACATTTCTTACACAATAACATTCTATCTATTCCTTGTTTTTTTTTTTCAATCTTAAAAAAAAATGCAACAAACTTAAAGTTAGATATTTTAAATTTTTTTTATGATATTATATTTAGATTCAGTTATAAAAAAATGAGATAAATATATATAAAGTACATCATCAATATATATATATATATAAATTATAGTAACATCATCATTATCTTATTTCTTCGAGTCAAGCATGGGCTCATGTTCACTTTTTTTTAACCTTATTGTTGAAAAATATGAGTCAATTTTGTTATACCACGCTCGTGGAGCTTATTTCAATACGTATAGTAGTTTCTAAGTTTGTTCACCATTGCTTCTTTGTAACTAGCCATAAAACCTCGAGGCAGTGTGATGTATTATATTTTAATCATATTTTTAATATCTTTTTTTACTTAAATTTAAATAATTTGAATTAAAAATAAATTAATAAATAAAATTTAGATATATGTTGAATTGTTGAAGAAAAGAGAAAGAAGGCCAAAACCCACATCTACAGCACCCAGGCCCAGATCCATTCAAATCCCGTTCCTGCCCTCTAAAACGGCGCCGTTATAAAAGCTGGGAACCAAAACCCAGCAATGATCAAAGCGGCATCGTTTTGGATAATGAAAAAGGAAATTTGCAGTAAGCAGAAAGGGGATGACTAAAAGGGAAAAGGGGAAGCCTAAATAGAAAGGGCGCGCAAAAATCCAAGATACATTCATGCTTCCGCCTACAAAAATAGAGGAGACCTGAGAGAGGAGGAGGGAGAGAGCTAAAGCAGAAAATCAGATCTGTAGGAAGCAAAAAAAAAACAAAAAATGCAGAGGTCGGTAGAGATTCAGAGTCGCATGATTGCAGAGTAGAATTACAGAAGCAGAGATCAGTAACAGAATGAGCTTATTTGAAAGGAGAACCTGAAGCGGAGAAGACGAAAGCGCTGGTGGAGAAGCAGATTCAGTGCGACGCCAAACACAAAAGAAGAGAAAGGGAGAAAAGCTGAGAAAAATTAATAAGGTAATATAATTATTGAAATTTCAATTACAAATAGCTGGATATAAATTTTCACAAGATTTTTTTATGATTTAACCGAATGCTAGGTTTTTTTTGGAAAGTTTCATAAATTTATTTCTTTAAACCTCTTCAACCTTAATATGGTATTTGATTCAAAACTACTTTTCTGGGAGAAAATTCAAAAAATATGTTGAAGCTGCAACTTAATATGGTTAAACCTCTGGTAGTTGATTTTCTTTCTATTTACATTTGGAATATTAGAAAAGAACTGAATTTTCCAAATTTTAATTTGATAGAAAATTATATCATCTATTATTTATATACTAAGTTTGAGTTTTTTTTTTCCCCTCAATTTTGTGGAATAAAAGTATGATTATACTATAAAGAAGATAGAAATTTTAATGAAACTAAATTTCATTTTTAATTCAATTCAATATCTTATTTAATTTTGCTTCAGTAAATTATTGATGTACTATAAAAAAAAAAAAGAAGATAAAAGTTGAAGGAGAAAATTTAGAGCAAGTGAAGAATACCGTCAATGTGTTAATTAAGTTTTTTAAATTTGCTCTTGCTCTCTCCAGTGGACGTAGAATTGTGAGTCATACCATGCAAATCCATGCATGCTTAATTAAATGATTAATTAATTAATCATCTAATGATGGATAAATCCATGATTAATCCATTTATTTATTCATTTTTGCTTTAAGAAAATTGATGATTAATTGTTTTTTTTTTTTTTTTGTGCCATTTAGTTTCAGCAGCATTATATCGCGACGGAGCAGATGATCAACTCCAGGAAAAACCCACGTGTAATATAAGAAAATCGAACGGTCGAAATTCTATTTTCCTAATTCGGGATTCAAAGCCGGAAACCTGTAATTAATTAAAATCAATTCATAAACTCCATAGCGTCGAATATGATTTTCATGAACTTTCCAAGAATCCACCCTGGTTTTCCGACTCATTCCAGGAATAAACCCTGGTTTCCTTTTTTGATTTCTTCTATAAACAAAGACCGGCAACGAAAACCTTTGTTTCCCAACGCTTTGTTCTCTACTGTGTCTTCTCTGCAATCTACCTGCTCTCTTCTCTGTTCTGCTATTTCTCTGTTTTCCTCAAAAATGGCGACTGGTTTAAGAGAGGTAAAGATAGGGTTGAGTACATTGCCATGGCCGCACAATATCCAAAACATCGCAACTGTAAGCATCCGAGTGACCAACATCAAGTTAACCCCAAGGCATGAGACGATCTGGATTATCCAACTAATGGGACATCCCACCATCTTCTCCTTCCACGTTCCGATCATCTTATTCATTTCCCAAGTCACTGCTCAGAATCACATTCTGGGGTCACTTAATGTTCAATGTTAATGGAGACCTTGATCTCTGCAACTTAATGGCGCGTAATATCTACTCTTATGCACGCCGCCTTGCTGGCTCCGGCAGCAACAGCTTCCTCGTTTATGTTGACACGGAGGTGTTGTGGACTGATTTAATCGAAGAAATTAACTGAGACAACCGATGATCTAATCGACTGGCTCCTGGTGAATCCTGATTATGAAGATCAAAATCATGACCATCTTCAAGATCAAGATGAAGATCAAGAAGATGGAGGTGCAGAGCAGGAGAGGTTTATAATCCATTGGCTCCATACGTCGGTGATGCATCCTGATTATGGACATCAACATCATCATCATCAAGGCCAACAACTTCAACATCAAGATCAGGATCAAGATTCAGAAAGGGTAATAGAAAAGTTGAGAAGAGACAGAAGGTTTGAGGATCTTGATGGTAGTGAGGTGGGTATCTGTGCAATCTGTCTGGATGATATGTCGACTTGCAAAGATCTCATTAACATGCCATGCCGCCATATATTTCACGATGCCTGCATCTTCCGCTGGTTGAAAAACAAGAAGACCTGCCCAATGTGTCGCGGCATAGTTCAGTAATGTTCCATTTGATCATCATCTGTAAAGTTCTTCTGTAATTCAATACAGCTAGGTTAGGGTTAGTTTGAAAAATTCTTCTGTAAGTTGGTCTTGTAAGGAAAAGGGAGATCATCCCGATTTTCCAGTTTTGTATTTCTCTCATTCTAATTGAAATTGATATATGTGTATGTGTGTATATATATACATGTCTTTTATACCGGACAGCTCCAGCCACCCAGAAATTCTCTCTTTCTCTCATTCTTGTTTTGTTTGGTGGCAGATGATGGGCTTCAATTAACTATCTGCTGGGACAGGCTTTGATGAATTTGTAAGTTCTCGTTTTGAAATTACTTGGTTTTGATTTTTTGGGCATGGGCCTTTTTCTATTTTTTTCCCAGTTTTCTTTTTGAAAAACCATAAAAATACTATAGTATAATAAAAATAATAAATAATTTTACTTCTTATGATTCAAAAGAATGAATTATAATTATAATTATAATAATTAATATTATTATAAGTTAAACTATATTAGCCCTCATAATTTATTCATTTATGCGTCCTATGATTGGATTATGTCTCTTGATACAACTCTAGTTTCTCTTTAAATGTGTTCTTAAGAGAGCTGTGTTAAGTATTATAGAAGTATGCGGAGATGAATAATAAAATATAACTTCTGTTATTTATAATATTAATGGAAGAAATTTTTATAATTTTAATATAATCTTGATCTAGAAAATCAAACTACAATTAGACCAACTTTTGTTTTACTAAACAGAATTCTTGAAACGCAGGACGATTTAACTCAATCGGTATGTCCTCTATATGAAGTTCTTAATAGCTCGTTTTTAAGTTTCTACAACGGCCTTTTCAAGGGTTAATGAAAAATAGAATTCATTTTTATCTTGTGGAATCTAATAACAAGAATCAATTATAATTTTAACAGCTTTGTTATCAACAATTTCCCAATTTTCTTTATGTTCCAACTTCAAAATTCCAGCTACAACATAATCACATAACAATAAGTCAAAAAAAAAGAAGAGAAGAACAATTTTGCCCTTTTGAACAGAACGTGATGTTTAGGAGGATAGAAACCAAAAAAAGGTTGAGCAAAGAACTTATCGAGCAGTTGGCCGGACAATAGACTCATCGAGCGACAGGTAATTCTCAGTTCCAACCAAATCCAATGAACCCATGTTGAGTGAAGAATGAATAGAATTCCTTGACATATCATCTGAGTTACCTTCTCTTGCAGCTAAGGCTTCCTTTTCAATTGAGATTGCATCCTGGATCTCCTTTAGAACATCAGATATTGATGGACGCATGTGTCCATGAGGTTGAACACACATCAAGGCTTTCTCGGCTATCTTCCACATGGATTGGATATCATACTCATCGTGTAACGAAGGGTCAATTATTCCCTGTATGTCACCACTTTCAATATGTAACTTTGCCTGCAACAAAATTACAGAAGGAAATTTAACAGGTGAGACTAAGTTCATGCATGTAATAATACCAGATTTCAAAACCATTATTGCATAAAAGCTTGTAATTAACAGTCCACATAGAAAATGGTACTATTCTGAACTTTTACACAACCTACATCATTTCAGATTCATGAGCTCTAGTTTCTTATTTGACTAACATTGGAATCTTCAGATAATCAAAAGACAAAACTTCGAGTTAGAAATTTCATCCTGAGTATTTACTCTAGAAGAAGTTGTTTAATGAACCTTTATGGTTGTATTTACTATATTTATACATTTTCTAGTTCTTGAATTCTGAATTTATATATATTTTTTCACATGAAATCATATTAGTTATGAAATGAAAACAATATATAGAAAATAATAGTGAAACTATAAGTTGTTTTCTTCATCATGCCATATCCTTGCTATCAGTTTCAAAACCTTGTTTTTGTTTCCAGAGTTGCAGTGCATAAACATATAGAGAAAAAGAACATATAAATTCATATAGTAAGTAGAACCCATAATTCTTTGGATTTGTAACCAAACTTACCCATTGGACAATGTTGCGGCAATTTACGCCAAAGCTTTCATTAGATATGGCTTCTTGACCAGACATCAGCTCAAGAAGAATAACACCAAAGCTGTACACATCACTCTTGTCTGTTAATTGCTGTGAGATATAATACCTGCATACCATATGAAAATTAATCAATTCAATGCGGACAGGGCATTTGATTCACTTAGCAAATCTTTTATGAGATAGTCTCCTGCTATTTACAACTAAAGTTTCACAGAAATGTATACAGTATGACGTACTTGGACTATCAAATAAGTAAATTAACTCAGCAGTGAAAAGTCCAACACAAAAAGACAAATCCCGATCCTATCCATCTATGGTAGAAAAAGTGATCAAATAATAAAAAACACTAATCACAACTCAAATGCTCCTAACTTAAAAGAACTTCTCTGGAAGAAGAATAGAATGACAGAAGAACCGTTAGTTTTTTTTTTTCAACTTCCCTCTTCTTATGAAGGGTGGTTGATCATCTCAATGTAATGTTATATTTTACTTTTCCTCTAAGCATCAAATACAATACATATTATATAATCAGAATCAACTCTTATTTTAGCCACTCCCTTTTGGTGAGATTTTAGATGCCTAAGCCAAAGTTCGAAACCTATATTTTACATAACATGTCCATAACTTCAGAAATAGAGAAGGCGGTGCCAAGAGCGATATGTGCATTATGGACAGAATCTCAGAGTAAAAAATCATGTATGCCCATAGTCATTTTTTTCCCCATGTGTAGATTAACAGTAAGTACAAGAGGTATCGTATATACATAGAAAACTGAGAAACACAACACAATTTAGTCATATCAATTGCAGCCAATAGCTTTAACATTAGCAAAGTAGGAGGTTTCAGTAGAAAAGTAGCCTTACTCAGGGTCCAAATATCCTACAGTACCCCGAACTATGCTTGATACATGGGAAGCCCCATCTACTGCAAATTTTGAAAGACCAAAATCTGAAACCTTTGCCCTCATATGTTTGTCAAGAAGAATATTACTAGTTTTTAGATCCCTGTGGATAATAGCTGGGACACAACCCGTATGAAGATACTCAATCCCTGAATAAGCAGGAGAAAAGAATTAATATAATTGCTCAAAGTGATAAACCTTTGTATAAAAGAAGATAATTTATCCTTCACATACCTCTTGCAGCATCTTCAGCAATCTCAAGGCGTTTAATCCAGTTGATACTCTGCTCACGTGTTAAAGGACCTAACAAAAGATTTATGAATAACTATTTAGAGTTTATTCAATTTTTTTCTTGTTGGTGGGCTCACTTGCGTCCAAGCAGCTGGTCTTCGGTCTTGCTGTGAATATTAAATTTACTACGAAAAAGCTTAAATTTCATATTGCTTACATTTAGAAACAGAGGACTTACCATAAAGATGTTCTTTGAGAGTCCCATTATGCATGAATTCATAAACAAGTATACTTCTTCCTTCTTCTTGACAGTATCCAAGAAACTGAACAAGGTTCTTATGATGTATCCGTGAAAGCAGTGTCACCTATATCAAACAGGAGAATATTTTAATTCCCTAGATTGTCAGGGTCTATTGCAACTATAAACAACTCTCAACCATGAACAGCATATGAGTTCTTCTACTTGTTGAAGCAGCATATGCAAAACAAAGGGTCTTTACTCCAATTTATTCTACTGTTATATTAATTGCTAGATTTAAAATGTTATTTTACGGTTTGCATTTTGATTCCTAATCTTATCATGATAGTTCTAGAAAACTATTCTTAAATACTCCATTCATCCAAGTTTTTCAGACTAATTCATAACTTTATTGTCCTATCTACATAATCAGTCCCAGAAACTGACAGAATTCTTGGAAGCAGTTAGAAATGGTTTTGTTCTACAGAATTGCCTGTGAAGAAGGTAGAACTGCTAAAAAGATTAACGAATTTAATCTTAACTGACTTTACAACGACTCCAAGTGTCTATATCTGAGCAGTTCTCCTTTCAGAACTCTTTAGAGGGAGAAAAACTGTGACCCAAGTTTCCTGTAGAATATAAATGCAAGACATGATCTGGGTTCACTTTTTCTTTAAAAGAAGATTTGGAACTCAGTAGCTAGTCCAGTAAACACACTTTCAGTTCTTCTCTACTTCACTGGTTAAACATCTCCAACTAGTCTATTGAGTATTTTTTATTGCTATCATGAAATAAAGTCTTAAAAAGCACTTAACTCTCTCTATCTAAGTCATAAGTATATATGGAATAATACTGACAAGCTAGAGAACTTAAGCTTCCACAACGAGGGCAAGAAAAAAGAACATAAAACCAAAAAAGGACAGGCTAGGATATATTACAGAAGTAGGTAAGCTTACCTCATTAGTAAACTCCCGCTTTCCCTGGTAAGAATTACTTGTAAGAACTTTCACTGCAATTTCCTTCTCATCTTTCATTTTTCCATAATACACGACTCCAAATCCTCCAGAACCAATTTTCTTCTCAAAAGATTTTGTAGCATCTTCAATCTCATACAGCGAGAAGCAATGTGCAGCTTCTGCAGGAGCGTCATTCAAGGTAGAAGCTAGGCTTTGAACTGGCAAGGAATGTCTAAGTTCATCTGAAATAAATCAAAGAAAAAAAATGTTTGAGCGAAATGATAGATCAATGTCTGCAACATAAATATTAAAATTATTAAGAGCCATACCCCGATTATTATATCTCCTCTTCCCTTTGCGCATAAATATGCAAGATGCAATAGTAGCTATTAGCAGAACAGCAGCTCCAACTGACGAGCCAATGATGATACCAATGTGTTTCCCCCTTCCACCACCTTCACGAAGGTTAATGTTCCCAGAGTAGCTGTTGGAGACAAAAGATGAGGGAAGAAAAAATTCAACGTAAACATGCAGGAGTGCCAGGCCAACATAGAAGTGCAAGTTAATAAACAAATGAGAGATTGTAAATTCAGTATAAATTTATAAATTGATCTAGAAACAAAATTTCAGCTGAAAAAACTAAAACATCAACTGAAATTTTCATTTAACAGTTTTATTAAATAATTCTGGATTGTGGCCCTTACATAATTAGGTACAAACTAATATTATACTTCCTCAAAATAAAGAATTCATCGGAGCTTCTGCATAGCCTTCAATTGCTGATAAACAAATAGAGATTTCAATAACGTTATTTATTTCGTCCTATTTTTCTCTCTGTGGTCCACCAAGTGAATGAAGTCAAGGATAAAATACAGTTTGATAACCTATACTTGGGATATTTTCAGATTCAACTCATGGGGTATATTTTTATCAGTTTCAGTACTTGTGGTTTGACCTTTATTCACGTAACATAACAATCTTAGTTTAAAAACATGAACGGAATGGATTTTGCATAACAGCTTAGTTAAGACCTAAAAGATTAAAAACCAAAAAAGAAATTGAAAGTTTTATTAGCTAAATTTAATATAAAACTTCCCTAAAACTTCTCTAATTTGTCTTTCTTTTCTCCTTTTGATATTTCGAGTTTTATTTTGTTTTAACTTTTCGACATTTTTAAATATCGGTTTTTCTAATAGTAGAAAGTCTAACTTGAATCATTCACGTGTCAAACATTTTAACATCCAGACCATCCATGTATAAAACCAACAATGTTACATTGGTTGATTAACATTCAATTACGAGTACCAAAAAAGCAAAAATTTGAAAAACCTCAAACTACAAGGTACTAAAATTTAATTTGTGCTAAACTCAAAAGCTAGACATTAGTTTCCATCAACAGACACTCTCCAAAAATCTCACTTGGACTTACAAGACCAAAATAGGGTGCTATATAATATCTGTATAATCTGGAACAAATGCATGCAGTAACATGTACTGCACAAAGCAACAAATATACGTGAGTTAAAATTGACATAGACATTTCCACTGCACCACCGTAACTGAAAGTTTTGTATAGCTTGTAAAGTAGAGTCTTAATCGCTTTCGCCCATTTTTTAACACATATAATGGGTATTAATGCTTTTAAAAAGGATACTCACTTCAGAACCAAGTTTTTACTGAGAAGACCAGATGGTACTGTTCCAGATAACATATTATTCTGCACATAACTGCAACCATCAGATGCATCAACAATATAAGGTGGAGGATGATTGAAAAAAGAATCGGAAAGAAAAATACATAATAAACCAAAATTCTCACTTATGCCAGGTTTAGTTCATTTCCAATTCTATTGGTAGTCAATTCAAGTTCTACTCCTCTTATCAGTCCCAATATGCATAATCAGCTTGTAATTTGTTGTGTTTGAGTTACCAACATCCCCAACTTGAATTCTTTGATGGTGAAAATCTAAGTTCTAACCTTGAAGAATAGGAATTAAATTTCCACCACCAAAGAGTTGAATGTGGGCCTGGTACTAAAACACAACAAAAAAATTACGTTCTTATTATGCATATTAAGAATAATATTAAAAGTGCTTTTTGAAAAAAAAAACTAATTTGAAAATTTGGAAAAGAAATTGAATAGGAAATTAACCAAATGCATCCTTGGAGTAATAAAATAATTAGTGGTCATTGCTCATCACTTTCAAGCATTAGTTGTAATTAGGAATATATTTGATTTGTGCTCGTACTGATATAAAATCTTCTTAGAAAGGTACAGCAGTTACTGTATTCATACTCGGATAACTTACAGTTCCCTCAAATTTGGTAGATTCGATAGAGAGGAAGGCAGTTCACCCGTCAACTGATTGTTCTCCAGATGACTATTTCAGAAAAGATTTTAAGTCAGTATATTTATTTTAATAATATATATATATAATTATGAAAAATGGAGGAAGAGTTTTACATGATCTTCACATCGGGGCATCCAGTAAAATCAGGTATTGGGCCGGTCAGTGAATTCCCATCAAGCCATCTGCAAAGTAATAAATTGAGTGAAAATACAACATGCTTAAGCAATTATAAATGTGACTTACATTAATTATAACTTACATTTCAACCAAACCGCTCAACTTTGTAAAGTCTGCAGGGATATTCCCTGTCAAATTTTTGTAAGACAAAAAGCTGCCAGATACCAGGCACACAAAAGTACAGGTATCAGTGACATTTCTTTCTAGATATAGTCATTATTTACATCTGAACATAAATAAGGAAACATATCATATACATGATATAGAACTATGAAGTGAAAGAATCTTTACATTGAAACTATCCTTGGCCGCTCATCCTGGTTGCATTGCACCCATGACCATGGAACTGGCAAACAGGGGTCACCACCCTCTTGTGCCCACTCTGATGACGAGTAAAGTAATACCACATCATTAATGACATTTCCTGCAAAACGTATAAACTTAGTGCCAGAAACAAAAGAGTCAGAAACTCGAAACATTCAGCTAATTGCATAGTTGTGAAGGAAGAATTAACTACCATACACCAAAATGCATAATAAAGACCCGTGAGGAAAAACTTAGGACTCAAACTAAAACACAAATTTCAATTATAGTATGCACCGAATGAGCATGCATCTTACTTACCATCTAAAGTACCATCATTCTTCTCCAGATATTTATTTATCTCCATAGCATTCAGAAGCGGCCCCCTAGAAGAATCAGATGTCTTCACAAATTTAAATGACAATACAAAGGGGAGGGATATGTTGGGATACCCAGGCTCATAGACACGATATTTCCCTTGAGCATTTTCTTCAATGTTAACAATAGGTTTACTATATTCGGGATCATTCTGAAGAACTAGCCTGAATTTTCTGGATTCATCTGGAGCCAGATCTTCTATTTCTGCAAAATAGGAGAATGCCCATCCAAAACCAGGAAAACCATCCAAGTTCACCCGATAAGTTAGTGAACCATTTGTACCAACTACAGCAGTCTGCATCACCTTTTCAGGCGGTCTATCATCACTGTTTATAATAATAGGCATTTTGGTCGACACCTTCTTGGTGCCAGCAGCAACATCAACAAGGTAATTTGCCTTTTTTATAGAATCAGACTCCCATATTCTATCAAATGGATCATCTGGATACCTGAGACAATGGAATATAGCACATTCTTATTTCCAAATTAAGGAAAGATTTGTTCCAGAATAGTAGCAGTTAAGTTAACAAGACAACTGATCTAATTCATTCTACAGCTTTTCCAGCTCAACTTCTTTGATTATAATACTTGAAAGGCATTTCAACTCATGAACCACAAATAACATAAGAGTAATGCTATAAACACACATGGTTCCATCGAAAAGTCATTTACAAACTGATGTGACAGTATAGATACGCAATCCATATCAATTATATGATCACATTTAACTGATATCCGCAATATTCACATCAGCTAGCATATTAGTTTGAACAAAATTTTTTTAAAACCTTCTTATGTTTAGCCTTTTTCATTACGTGGTTTGTTTCTCCCTTTCTTTTCTCTTTTTATTCTTAAAGCTTTTAATTTTTATGGTTTAAAGTTCATAAAGATCACAAATATATGCCTCACTTAATAAGATTGTTTAGGCAAACCTGATTGGAGCTTCAGAATCGGCACCGAAATTAATCCTTGCAGAGACACTGAGAAAAAAACGATCTTCAAATGGAGTATAATAAATTGAACCATTGAATTGTCGGAGCTCAAGGGTAGATATGAATGGTTGCCCAATTGTAGCATTTGATAAACACACACTGATAGTTGGACTTGAAGCCAGGAATATTAGCTCTAGCACCTCCACAGAATTAGCATCCGATATGACAATAGTGGACCAGTGAGTAGCTCCAAGAGAAATATCAAATTTGGGATAAACGTTATTGTTGTCAAAATTACCATACAAGAATGTTGCTCTCACAAGATATCTAGTCCTACTGGTGACATTAAAATTGTAGCAGTACTTCTTTGAATCAGCAGGAAAATGTCTAAGTGTCACATATTGCCTCCTTGTCTCATTAGAAACAGATATTGTGGCTTTTTCTCCATAAACAAGATGATCATCAGGAACCCATTCAAGTCCAAGTTCATCAATATAAGTTACTGTTCCCCCGCAGTCCAGACTTACAAAACCTGTATTACACATTGAAGTTTTGTTATTACCAATGAAGTAATTAATAGCAACACCTTACAAATCCCAACCCCTGACTCCATATAAGTTCTATGAGGAAGCAGAATGTCTAAAGAGATCTTGCTGCAAGAGGGGACTGATGAAGCCATTTTTGTAAAATTTTGATCTTAACAACCTCATTCAAAGAACAACAATTTCTGCTCAATAGTTGCAGAAAGTTGGAATGAAAATTTTTGTACTTTAAATCTCTGCATGACCAACAATATGATAAAGCTGCAGAAAGTTAGAACAAAAGTTTTGAACTTAAATGTCTGCATGACCAACAATATGATAACTGAAACCAGACACAAAGAACTGGCAGGTTCCATCAATTCTGTTGTTTGGTTCAAGTTGTCCATCAGATAGTATAAGAAATATGAATATTTGATCTTTTTAACCCAATTTTTAGTTCAAGATTTAAGTTTAGATTATCCTTGAAGGTGGAAAATGTCAGATACATTGTAAGGACACGGGTCCAAGCACCACTAGCCTAACAACATTTTAAATTCAAACTATTGGCCCTTAAAAGTTTAAACTCGAGTTATTAAAAGTTCGTGACTTAAACTCTTGTATGAAGTTCAATAATCATATATCATTCTTATGTGGGACAAAATATCCACCACTTAAATCCTTAATATCTTCATCAAGACCACACATCAACAATCACAAATCACAATTCCAAATCGCACAAGTTCAATAATCATATCAGCCGAACACACCAAACTGACATGTGCTCTGAAACCATTTGTACCAATATCTCCAAGCACCACTAACCCTAAGAACATTTCAATCTCAAACCACTTGTGCTTAAAAACTTAAACTTAAATTATTAATAGTGTATGATTTGAGCTCTTATATAGAACTCAACAATCACATATTTTTTGGATGTAGAACTGGAATATCAAATACTCACTCTCGAAGAGAGGTATATTTTACTTAATAATACTCTCTCAAGCCTTACTTTCAGAAAAAAAATACTCTCTCAAACCTTGTTGGTTTTTCCACTCTTTTCTCTATTTCTTGTTCTTGATCCTTTTGGGGGGGATATCTAGTAGCCTTCTGTTGTATCTACCATTTCTTTTCTAATAACAATCATTTTTCAAAATAATAATACTGACAAATATTATGTAAGTATTAACAGTTTTAATCAGATATTATTAAAAGAAATTAGCAAATGACAGAAATTTTTTTTCTTTATTTCACTAACTCTACTCCTCTTGACTTTCATAATTTAGAAATATTTTTATCTTGTTAATTATGTCATTTTCTTAGTAAATATTTTTTATCAGTACTCAAATTATTAAAATTAGTTACTGGTATAAACTTATTTGATTATTATCATGAATAAAATTAAATCTAACTCATTTTAGCGGTAACATGAGATTTTTACTTTTATTTCTCTGTAATCTTTTTGACAAATCAAATATAATAATTAGATACTCCCAGTATTCTCATCATTTTAACCAAACACTAATTATGGTTTCTAATAATCACATTCCCTCAAATCTAGTTTTTCTAGTAATATACTTATTTGCAGAAACAAATCTTGAAACAAAATAGAATCTAAGGTACAACCATATCCTGAAAAGGCAGGGCATTTGCATATGCACCACCAGCCACTCGATATCTCTCATCAAGTCTGTAGTCATGATCTATTATACAAACCAGCATCCCAAACAGCAGAATTATGATAAGTTGACAACCTACTTGTCCCTAGCCTGATTCAAGAAACTAGATGAACACCCAAAGACAAATTATGAACTGCATACGAAACTGATCGCTGTCCAAAATTCAACCTTGTACTCCATGGCAGTGCCCCTCCAAAAAACAGAAATACCTTACTAGTGTTCAGTGAACCTCTATGATTTTTTCAAGGAACTAAAAATCTCTATCGACAATCAAAACATTAGAAGGTAATTGGAGACTAATTTACCAATTTCAAAACAAAATACTGTCACTAGTCACTACAAAGACATTTAAGTTTCTCAACTGTTCAAGAACCAGGGTTTTCGATTTTGGTTCTACAATTAGGTTGAATATACTGATTGAGGTTGCTTCAGCTTATTCTGTATTGGGCCAAAACAATTTCACCCACGAACCTTACTTAACAAGCCAAGGAAAAATTAAATGCTCCAACTTGGATGTTATCTTTTGCCCCTTCACTTTCATTTTCTATTTCTTCATCTTCTCCTACTTTACACTTAATTGCCAGGCAAAAATTCTCGAAAATTTCTCAACTAAGGAGAAAACAGATTAGAACACAAGGACTGTTTTTGGCTATAGCAATTACCAAACACAAGCTCAGAGGAAAAAAAGAAAGAGTTACAAAATATAAAAAGGTCTTGATAAGTTAAGAAGTAACGAGATAGGCCATAAGAAGCAAAGCGGTTAAAGATTATCACAGATAAAACCGTAAATAAAAGATCCCCAACAAAACAGAGCAAGTTTACATGCCTCAGTTACATATAGATATTTTTCCCACATACACATATCTATGCATATATAGAGGCAGAGAGAGAGAGGGTACCTGGCATTTGAGCTGAGGAACATCTAAAGAGAAGAAGAAGAAGAGAGAATACGAGAAATAAAAACGGGAGGGAGAAGCTTCTCTCCATCTCGTGGGTGAACTTGTGAAGAGGAAAATCGCTGGTAGTTCAGAAGATGAAACCATAAAAATGGTGACCCAAAAGGGAAAAGAAAAAAGAAAAGCCAGAAGATGAGAAAAGCCCCTCGTGTAGAGAAAGTAAAGTAGAGATACCAGCGAGGCCCAGAACAGTGGGTGGACACAGAGGTTAGAATAAGAAAATGAAAAAGCAGTATATAATAAGTATATATATTTTACATGGATTGAAGAGAAGAAAAATGGTGATTTCAGTTGTAAAGAGATTGAAAAAAAGATGTAAAGTGTTCGTAGATGATGGAGGAGTCTGTAGATATGTATAGTGTTTGTATACGCGCTGCTGCCTGACTGATATTAGCTTTTTCTTTTTCACATTTTGGAGAGAGAAGGAGAGGCAAAGTGTGGGACCCACAAGATAATAGTGGCAAGTGCTTTCTGCTTTTTGATCAAATCAAAAGTTTCTAGCACCCCTTTTTTTTTTTTTTAATTATTTCAAAATATTTATTTATTTAAAAATTTAATTAAGATAAACTTCTTAATCACTTATAATTCTACTAATATATAATTAAGTTAAGTAATTAGTGATAAATTAATGATCTTTCTAAACAGAGTGAATCTGACGGTTAAGATTCGTCCACCAAATACTGAGTTGTTTTTGGTGGGACCCACGGGGTGGTCTTATTCTTGTTTTGTTTTCTTACTCTTTTTTCAAGACGTAGCACATTGCACGTTCTTTTTTGTCAGCGGGTTGGTCCACTCGGGTCAATGTGGTCTTATTAACTTATATGTTTATTTAATTAATAAAATAATAAATGGGTAGTTTAAAGTTTTGAAAATTGTTTAATTGTGGATTAGATAAATATTACCTCAAAAATTCCTAAATTTTTGTGTTTATCTTTTTTTTTTTCAAATTTTTGGTAGAATTAATCGTTTTGATTTGTATTATTTATTTTAGTATTTACACATTTTTCATTTAGAAATAGAAAAAAAAATTATAAAAAAATAGTTTGTAAAATAATTCTCTGTGAAATTAAGATAATATAATTTAATTATTTATCAAATTGTATTTATCTAAAACTTAATTTTGATATCTATAAAAATTTTATATTATCGTAGTTAATATAAGTGTGATTTTTAAATTATATTTTACGGATAAATCTTATTTATTTTAAATAGAGTTTAGGAAAAAAAAATTGTTATTTATTATAAGCGTATTAACTATTAAATTTATTGAATTTTTAATAGTAAATAAGCTGATATTGTTTAAAAAAATATTGTTAAAGCTGAGTTTATAAGCTATCAATTTTTAAAAAATAATCAAGAATAAATTTGACAAATCTACAAGTGTATAAGTTGGTACGATCTAAAATTTAATGATAAATTTAAATAACATAAGTTTATAATTTAAATTAGTTCATTTATATATTCAATAAATATATAACTAATGATAATATTTTATTGACAAATTAAGTGAATGATAACATTTTATTTTGAATCTCTTACTAATTAATTTATTTTAATTATTGTAAATTTATTAATATATTATTAAATTAAATTATTAATTTTATTAAATTAAATATTATAAATCAATTATTATTAATTTATAATATATTTATAAATTGATAAATTCTATATATTTAATAAAATTTGAACCGAGTGAATTTCAAAAAAAAATATATAAAAATCTTAACTGTTACTATTTTTATTTTATTTTTGTACTTATTTGACTTAATTATTATGTTATAATAATTTGAGAAATATATTATTGACAAGATAAAATAATAAAAATAGTACCTATCACTTACTCAAAGAGTGATTTCATTTGCAGTAAAAAGTGAAAAAAAAAGGATGGATAATAAATAATTAGGGGTTATGCTTTATGAGAGAGAGAGATATATATATGTATGTATGTATATATATGTTATTAAGTGATAATTCAAGCTTTTATCTAATCAATAATATTCTTTGGAGAATTTATAACCTTTTAAAAAAAAAGGGTCAACTTTTTTTGGCAATATTGTTATAAGAACTTATAAGCTATTTAATTTTTAAATTTCCACTATTTACCACAAAAACATATATATATATATATATAACATTATTACAAAGCTTACAAGCACACATTGACAAAAAATATATATATATAATAAGTCAAAGACTCTTTGGTTTTACAAACTATAAAAATGTGACAAGTATATGGATATATTCTTCACTACATTAAGTCACTGGTAAAAAAATGTCAATTATTCTTGTAATTAGTTTCACATATCCATAATATACATATAAATTTATTAAATAATATATTTTTTATTTAAAATAATCTGACAAATATAAAATATATTAAATATATATTGCACGTCGTATATTTAATTATAATATTTTAATATAATCTCATTATATGTTATACATAGTTGTCAATGTTATTGAATTTAATATCTTAAAAATAGATGTTCAGCGATTGAAATTTGTCATATTATCTACCGCTAAATATGACTCTGAATTTATTTATGTCATCTAATATTACAGAATCTTACTGAATCAATAACTCGACATAATATTTAGTTTGATTAGATGATAAGGTAACGACCTGATACACAGACTAGCAAAAACAATGAGTTATTATCTTAATGTTCGAGTGAGTCCGGAAGTCTTTATCTCTGAATATTAACATATTACTTTTAAAAATTTTAATAAAATTAGTTATTTTTTTTTAAAAAAAATTATAACGTTTTAATAATAATAATAAGCAATAATAACATTTTAATTATATAGAGTAATGTATATGCACATTACTCTATACATGTACATTGTATATTTAAATTATAAGGCATTTAATAAAGATTAAACTATCTTTTTGAAAATAATAATATTTGAGAAATGAACCTTTCATATCCAACATTTGGAACCCTAATAATACCATCTTCGTTTTTAGTTAGTCTATAGTAGAGACTTGATCTAACACTTTTTTTTTAAGATTTTTGTTTACACCCTAAAAGGTTGAGGAGTGAATGAAAATTAACTCATAATTGGTTTGATGATTCCATAACCGACCTTGTATGGGAATTACTCTTACGTCAGTCAATAATTAGGTTATTACGACATTATCATGTAATAGTTTTAAAACTATGATTTTGATAATAACAATATGCATTTGATTTTTTGTCATGACTTGCTCATTGGGTTATGTAGCAGCCCCGGAAATTTAAATGGAAATTATATTATAAATATCAAATGCGGAAGCGAAGTCAAAATTTGAATAACATCCCTTACACTAAAACCAAAAACGTGCTCATAAAATATAAAAGATTAAACTACCAAAAGGAGAAACTTGAAAGTAAAAAAACTACGAATGTGACTAGGGAGTCTTTAGGCGTCCCCTTCGTCGTCCTCATGCGGAACCGGCTCGGGAACGATGTCCTCTTGATCTGAAATGATTAAATAAGGAATGAACTACACTAACCCAGTAAAGACATCACGATATCTCACCGTCACGGAGGTAAAGGTGGGTAGAAAACACAAAAAGACCAATGGAGCATAATTTACAACAAATCCTTTTATCAATAATAAAACCTTTACCATTCACTTACCTCGGTGAAATTCATAAGTCAATATACGAAAACAATAACATCATCATCATCATGAAATCATATATAAACTGTATAATGTAATACTTATCAAGCCTTTCGTAATTCAATCGTTACACAATATATTTTCCTCATTTACCAGCCCACTAGTATCCATGGGGATCCATAGGAGTCCCGCTACCCGTTAACCCTTAACACTTGAAATCGTATTCCAGGGCCGTCCCCATACCCCGTCCGGTATGGACGCCAAAACTATAAACCTCATTACCCCGTCCGGTATGAGGGTGAAACGGACCGTCCCCATACCCCGTCCGGTATGAGCGCCAAAACACATAAGATCTCCATACCCCGTCCGGTATGGGAGACCACAATCCCAGTAGAGTTCCCTACGGACCCGGTCCGTCCACCATCTCCCAGGATATCTAGTCAGACTGACCACATTATACAATTACCAATTTACATAATCTTTTATTCTCTTTTTCCTCAGTCAGCATCATCAATTCACATACAAACAAGCAAAACAGTAATTTATGCCAAACGGATAACATACAGCGTCAATATCCCAGTCATTCAATCCATAATTAATAAAACAGTAAAATATGCACACGAAACCATAAAATGAAAACATCAAACCTCATGCTGCGTTTAAAACTGTAAAATAGGTCAAATAACAGTTAACCGACAAACACACTAGACTCGGGCTCCATTAGCGACCTTAGGCAATTTCACACATTCGTTGATTCAAGAAATACCGTTTTATCATTATTGAACTTTAATACCGTGATAGGAAATAGGGTGAGGGGTCCTTACTCATTTCGGGGTCCGAACACGGCTTCACAGTGCGCCTACAGGCTGTCCCTAATTTTCCCTGAATTTTTTCCGGAGAACTGAAACGCACTACTGGTACCAGCACGTATTTCAAAAAATTTCAAATTAGGCCCAGGGCCCCTTTCGGCCAATTTTTTTTTTTTTCTTCTTCAATTTCCCAGGCGCTACAGGTTATATAGTTGATGATTCCTATATAAGAAAAGATCCTTAGGACTTTAGAATAAAAATTAGTGTTGTAATAGAAATCATAAATTTTAGACTTAATTTCTAAGTTCTTGAAATGCCTAGCACAAATTTGGAGCATTTATGATCCATATTAAATATATATACAATATGGTTAATCTTAATTAACCATATGCAAATATGGTGCATTATGAAATGTATGATGAAGCATTTTAATGAATTAACCCACATGGATCTTAAGCATAGAAAGTTCCTCGTCAAACTTATCAGATGTATCCTTAACTAATCCTTATACTCGAAGTTTATCACAAGTCACCTTATAAGTATTCCATCATACTTCGGTATCACTTACTTTTACTATTAAAATTTATTGGATCCATCATTAATAGGTGCCGAGTTAATTATTGGACTCAATGGTTATCACAAATCACATCATGAGTGTTTCATCATACTTTTAATTACTTATAGCTAAAAATTAGTTATACGTAGGTAATGGTGGATTATTACGGTCAATTTATGAGCATTTAAGATTTTTGTTTTTCTATCGCACGAGCATAAGAGATTATTACATAACTCATACTTAAAATTTATCTAATGTTTTCATTTCAAAATATTTTTAAATTATAGATTTATGAGCTTATTATTATTTGTGATACACATTAGTAATTTCATAATATTTTTTTTTTCCTGAAAAAAGGAAGAAAAGTGTTTGTAAATATTACTTTATAGCAAATATATATGTGGATATTTATACACATACTTATAGTTTCTATCTCTAGCCCTTATGAAAAGATAAAAGCTGGTGTAACAAG